>JAXGGA010000291.1:0-77500 GCA_038373865.1 Uloborus plumipes
TTTTGAAGTTTTTATCCAATTAATTTTCATTTAAGTACAAAACTAAGAACTTAAAGTTACGTATAGCTTTAATTGGTAATAAGTTTCGAAAAACTTAAACTTCAGGTGGCGACCTGGAAGAAGCAATGTAATAAAAAAAGCAAATATCTGCCCAGAGCGACATTTTGAACAGATTAAACAGAGCCGCGGATAGAAGTTTCAAACCCGCCTGTTGTCGCCTCATAGTTATTTATATGCAAAAGTTTCTACGACGATACTGACATGTTTGCAAATTCTCGGCTTTGCATTTCCATCAGCGTATAAAAAGTGGAATTGTACTTTGAGAAGCTAGTGTAATGATTCGAATTGTTGTCGAAGTATTTTTATTTTGAAAGGGTTTCTGATGCACGCAATTTTTATTATTTCTCTCTCTCTCTCTCCAGCAGAAAACAGGAATTGATTTTCTTTGTGTTATGAGAAAAAATAAAAGCGAAAGAAAAGTCAGACTAAATGTGATTATCAATTTACTTAGCAATAAATCGCCAGAAACAGAAAAAAAATCACAATTAAAATATGATTACTCTTCCCAACGCTAATTATACAAATTGCTCATGGGCTGCAATAGCGGGACATTACAAAAAATCAAGTTTTAAGGTAAGCGAATTTAAAGTTTTTATTGCTGAGTAAAAAGAAATGCTTCAGTTTAAGCGAATTAGATTAAAATTGAATAATGAGTTGTTCTAGTATTACTGCTGAAAATAATAAGTAGTTTTACATTTACACCTGTTCATATTCCAAAACGCTTATTTTTTCGGCTGTGCCACTATTGCAGCCCATGTGCGAATTGGTCCTATATAATTTTCGTGCCTATACGTCTTTTTAGAAGCACAGTTATGAGTTCATGGCATCAAACAAAACTTTAACATTTTTTAAAATGAATTGAAATAGGAATTTTGCGCATTCATTGCAAGCTTTCAAAAATATTGCTTGAAAATAATACCCACCTGAGTTTCGATTGTATAGGTCAAAAATAGTTTTGTGAATGCTATTTAATTTTGTACTTACATGAAATATACAGTGTGTTAAAAAATGTATATGTTACGGCCAAAGCCCGAAGTCGGCCAGTTCGCGAAGTGGCCGACCACTTCGCGAAATGGCCAATATCGCCTCAAAATGACCGGCCAAAGTCCGAAATTTCCTTGATTTCGGGCTTTGGCCAGCCAGTTCGCGAACTGGCTAGAGGCGATCGGCCAAAGTTAGAAAAAAAAGGCAGTGACACATTTTGTGTGTCATGACCTTTTTCACATGTCACATTTTGTGGTTGTTTACCATAACGCTAAAGATAATCCCATTATATCTGTCACAGAGCAGGGGCGGATACAAAAATAGTTTTTATGGGAACCCAGAAAAGTAAAAGTGCTTCCCCCCCCCTACATTTTTTATAAAAAAAATCTCACAAAGTTCCTTTAAATTAAAAAAAGGGGGGGGGTGAAAAAATATTTTAATATTTTGAGCCGATCAACTATTAAACCAGTGGTTCCTAGCATGGGGGCGATTGCTCCTGAAGTGCGATTGGACTCCTCAAAGGGGCGGTAAATTCTTAAAGGGCAACGAGTATTTAGAAGAGAAAAAAAAGTAGAAATAAAACTAGCGAAAACCACAATTGTAAACATGTACGAAACCGGTTGTTCAGAGTTGATCGGGGTGTCTTGAGCTAGGTGGCGTCTTCGGATGACATTAATTAACGAAGAAATTAATTAAAAACCTTTAATACATTTTTTGCGCTTTTTGAATTCGAATAAAACTAATTGAACTTAAAATTAAAGTTTAAGAGCTTCCTCCTTGCACCTAAAATGAACCTTAGGAAGTATTTCGTCATTTATTGCTAATTTTATAAACTTTCAAGTTGTCAATTTGTTTTAATTCAAATTTTTAGTTTCAACGATTTTAGTTCCCCTGAGTCTAGTGTAGAAAAGAAAATAATATTTCTTGAAAAATGTACTGTTTTTTGAAAAGTACGTCGAAATTTTTGGATGTTTCCCTTCAAATGCTTCAGTTATATATCAGCTCACTTTGTGAAAGGAAAAAAGAATAAAGGTATTTTTATTTCTTTATTAAGGCTACAGTGGACTTTTTATGGATTTTTTTTTCTAAACATAGTTACATTGATGTTACTTTCCTAAAATGTTCTTATTTAGATGGTATGTGAATAAAAATAAAAAATAAATAAATATTTTCACATGTTTAGAGAAATGCAGCAATTTTAGAGAAATTTATTAATAAAAATTAACTAAGCTTAATACGCTCCATGCGTCAAAATATTAAACGAATATTCTAAAAATATTTTTTTTCCACATCTACCTTTGATATTGAACAGATTGTAGGAAAAAAATTTTCACTTTTTTTGTCCGACATCAAAATAACGACAAAAATTAGTGTTTTCATCACAATTTTTGAAAAAAGTTACGGAAACGGGTTAATTTCAAGTTTATATCAGTTACAACATGGCTTTGGTCCAAGTTGCTAAAAATCTGTTTCCAACAGTTTACAGATGATGCATTGGGATACACAGAAAAAAAGTTTTATCATCATACGTAAATTATTTTGACGCATGGAACACTTCGAAGTTTTAATAAGCAGTAAAGTATTTGTTCCGAGAAAAACTCATTTTTAGTTTTAAAGAGCAATTTCTGACATAAAAAAGTGGTTTTATACAAAATAACTGAGCTGAAAAAAATATCGAATCGAGAAAATTCCTTTTGTACTGAATAAAGCTATTTTCAGAGCATAAAAATAGAACAAAAACAGAAAACCCATATTTTGAAGGATTTTCGCCGTTTTCAAAGTCCACTGTAGCCTTAATATTTTTAGTTTAAAAATGATTGGTTATAATTGCTTTATTGAGTACATTTTACTTCAACTTAAAGTTAGGTTTTTATATTTTTAATAATATCGATGTTCACTAGAGTCAACTTATTGTTTTTAGAGGAAGGGGGGGGGAGGCGATAAGTGTCAGTCAGCGTCTTGAAGGGGGCGATGAGCTCAAAAAGGTTGGGAAACACTTTTAAAAATTATGTTAAATTATGCAATATTATTTAACCTAATTAGTAAATGAGGCACGGTATTATTTAGAAACAATTGTCAATATGATTTAAAACAAAAAATTATCAAAACGAAATCGTCACCTTTTTCCATCGCAGATGAATGAATGAATGAATCGTGATATATATTATGTACCATTGATTTAGCAAACCCTGAGTATTCTTTTACCCTGTCTAACCCCTGATTGCTATATTATTCCCATAGCAAACCAAAGTGATGTTATTCAAATATGCTGTACATGAGCTTTTTTTAAAGACATAGTTCAAAAATTTTTACAAATGTTATGGAGAAATTAAAAAGCAATTGAACATTAAACATAGTAAAATTATTTTGATCCCTTTGGAAGCCCTCCACCCCCCTAAAAGCCGCTACAGCCACAGAGTAGTTTTTGGGAGATATCCGCACTCTTAGGCACCTAGGATCGTCCATCAGAAAAAAGGCTAAGGTGGGTAGTAGCGTGAAGATCTCACACCAAAAAACTCATGGTCTCTTATGAAAATTTCCTCTTCCTTGGAGAAAACAAATTAACAAACACAAAAATAATCACATTATCTACTGAATTAGTTTATTACAGAAAATTATGACTATCATCATTTGACACAAAAAAAAAAAAAAATGTTATGGCATTTCGAATATTGCACAAGAGTTTGTTATTTTTACATCTGCAGCAATTTGTTTAGCACTTGTTAGTGCAACTGCATCGAACAGCAAGCACATCGCACATTGGCCAGGGAGTTCCGGCCACTTCGCGAAGTGGCCGGCCAAAGTCGCATATACGCAATTCATTTCCAGTACATCGGACTTTGGCCACACGCCCCGGCCAATGCGCGAAATGGCCGGCCAATTCGCGAAGTGGCCGGACTTCGGGCTTTGGCCGTAACATATACACTGTAAAGAATAAACTGTTGTTTTGAAAGTATTATACTGACTGTTTTCTTATATACTATCTAATATAATATTACTCTGTTTTATTCTTTTCACTTATGTTTATTGCTGATTCACAAACTTGTTTTGCTGCCGCTTTCCTTTTCCGGTCAGTATATATTTTTTTTAATTGAAAAATAAAAAAAAGATAAACTGATAAACATTAGATACATGTAAACAGGGTAAAAAACAAAAAGAAAATTTAAAAAAAGCATAAACTAATAATAAAACACCTTTTCCAACACTGA
Source organism: Uloborus plumipes (assembly GCA_038373865.1). Lineage (NCBI taxonomy): Eukaryota > Metazoa > Arthropoda > Arachnida > Araneae > Uloboridae > Uloborus > Uloborus plumipes. The sequence goes on from JAXGGA010000291.1 coordinate 4,254, forward strand.
CTACCAATTAAAATACTTTACTTTATCATGTACTACTGAATGAACTTCGTTAAAAAAAGAATGCCGGCCAAAAGTAGCAGAAGCTCTCCCGTGGAAAATTAAATGCGACGATAAAAATCCCAGAAAAACATAGTCCACAGCTGTCGCTCACATAAACGACCCTTTCCGATCAAACATGTAAAGCTTCATAAATCTCATGAACCTATCACAGCTGCATAGTTCAATGCTTTAAAAACTGTTCAATGCAGTGCGGCACTGCTTCCCACAAAGATTTTGAATATAGTTTATCTTTTACGACACTTAGGGGCAGATGATTAACGCTCAGTTAAGTTTACTCATCCATCTAATATAGCTAGAAGCTGGTAGTTGTCTGCAGCTATTTAAGTTTGTTTTGTTATTTCAGAACTGTGAATGAAGAGATAGCATCAATTTACTGCGTGTTTTTCTAGCAGTATGAGTTAAGAATGTTTATTTTACAAGGACGTTGTATAAATTTTATCTTTGTCTCTGGTCTTTTTACTAACATTTTTAAATGGAGAATAAAGAGTGAAGCACAGTTTTACTTATAAAATCACTGATCTGATTATGTTGTTATAGTGTTACAAATCTTGTAAATAGTTGTTGTTTTTCCTGCCTTTCATCATTTTCATTAGTTTTGGTTTTATCTGACGTCATGTTGCAAAAGTATCTGAAGATATCACCTTTATCACTAGTATACCGGCCCTGTAACACTTTGTAGTTTTTACACTTGCCCTAACTTTAATAAGCGTGAAGACATTTTCGCGTGGTTTTTTTTCTTATCGCTAGAATTTGTGAATGGATTACGTAATGTTAGAAATGAAACAAAATATTCCAGGTTTTTCTCGAATATTGTGGACATTTCTTTCCGTGTATAAATAGCTGGCCTTGAACACAAGTCAGTCAGTTCTTTTCAGATGTTGATTTCTGAGAGTGCTCGTTTTTATTCGCTTGGCGAATGGTTGTTTTGCTTTTGTAATTGCTTAATTACTGTTCACGTTAGATACGTGGTGCTGAGTTACTGTTGAGAGTACAGTGTACTGTTTGTTGCCTAATTGCTGATGTTTAGCAATTGTTTTCTGCTCTTATTGTAAATAGTGTAAATACTTGTAAATAAATTTATAGTTACTTCCTCAAGATTGGAATGGTCATTTGAAGAAAGTTGAAGGTGCTACGGACTCGTTACAATTTTGGCGCCCAACGTGGGGCATCTTCAAGGACTTTCTTGGAATTACCTGTGAACTTGGACTTTTCTTCCTACGGACTTTTTGACTTCAGAATTTTATGGTGATTACTCGAGCAATGGAGGAACAACTAAAAAAACTCCTTGATGCGATCAACGCTGTTAAAAGTGACATGACTGCGAATCAAGAACAATTAAAAAATGATTTAACCGCTAGCATAACTTCAAGTCAAGAAGAAATCAAGAATGATATGGCGATTATGGTTACTAATCAAGAACAGTTAAAAAATGATCTGGCTACTAATCAAGAACAATTAAAGAGTGATTTAACCGCTAGCATAACTTCAAGTCAAGAAGAAATTAAGAGCGATCTAACGTCAATGAAAAGTTTGGTGGAAACTAAATTTATCAACATGGAAAATAAAGTGGAGGCTCTAGAAGATCGAATCACCACAGTAGAAAACCATGTGGAAAAGAAAATTAAAGAACTTGAATCAAAGTTATCAGGATCCTGCAACAACTCAGACAGCGTTGAGAATCGAATCACCACAGTAGAAAACCATGTGGAAAAGAAAATTAAAGAACTTGAATCTAAGTTATCAGCATCCTGCAACAACTCAAGTGACTATGTAGCTGCAGCTGGAACTTCTCGTCCATCCATCAAACTGGCTACGTTTGACGGGAAGACCTCGTGGAATATTTACAAGAAGCAGTTCCTCATCGTTGCAGAAGCAAACTCCTGGGACTCTTCCACGAAAGCCTGTCAACTTGCAGCCTCGCTGAGAGGGGATGCAGCTGATATACTACAGACCTTCCCAGAGGACAAGCACCATGACTTCGAAGCCTTATCATCGGCCTTGGAGCTTCGCTTTGGCGAATCCTGCCAAAAAGAATTCAGCCAACTTCAGCTCAAATCCCGACTCCAGAGGGCTGGAGAGACTTTGCAAGTTTTTGCAGCAGACGTTGAGAGGCTTTCCCATCTCGCCTTCTCGGACTGTCCTTCGGGTGTTCGCGATAACCTGGCCCTGAACTACTTCATAGATGGAGTGCGAAATCCAGAGGTTCAGACGGCTCTCCGGATGGCGGACATTAAGGATCTTAAATCCGGTCTGGTTTACGCAATGAAGTTCGAGGCTGCACAGCAAATGTCCCGCAAGGATCGCCATTCGCCCTGGGGCGTGGAAGTGAGTGCCCAAGATTTGAACTCAACTCGTCTCTCGGACATTGAGCGACAAATCAAAGAGATGTCGGGGACCCTGAAGAAGATTGCGGCTCGCAAAGACCAAGGTGGACAAACACTGAAGTGCTGGAAATGTGGCGGTGAGGGCCACGTACGAAGGAATTGCGAAGCTCGCCAAGAAAAGAAGACGTCTCCCAAAGTTTTCCAGATTTCCCCAAGAAGTGGCGGCTGCAACGGACTCTTCATTTACGCTTATGTGAATGGGTTTCCCTGTGAAATGATTGTGGACACAGGAGCCAACGTTACCATCATTAGGACTGATGTGGCTCGTCAATTTGGACTCAAGATCTTATGGACGCCGCCCTGCGTTAGTCTTCAAACTGTGACAGGTGACAAAATCGAGATTGAAGGAAAAGTGAACGTAGAAATAATGTTCGGGAGCGCCACTTACCATCATACGGCATTCGTCGCTGACATTACAGATCCCTTCATTCTCGGACTGGACTTTTTAAGAGAATTTAATTTTTCTATTGACTTTAAAAATAAGGAGTTGCACTCGATGAGGGAAGACATAGTAATTTTCAATACCGAAAATAACTTAAAATCTGCTCAACAAATAATAGCCCAAACTGATTCACTGATTCCATCTAGATCAGAAGTACTAATACCTGGCTCCATCAAGGAAAACAATAGCTTTAAATTCGGCCTTATTGAATATCCTAACCAGAACAATAGCCCAAAAGGAGTACTAGTGGCATCTACGCTTGTGGACCTTTCAAGGAATGCAGTTCCTGTGAGAGTCGCCAATGTAAGTGAAAGACCGAGGAATATCAAGAAAGGAGAAGTGTTGGCAACTTGTACTCCCGTAAACTGCATCATCAGAAGAATTGATTCCCCGAGGCTGTGTCTTCCGAGTCCTTGACTTCGAAATTAATTGGGAGTGCACCATTATCGAAGGATCAAAGATACGCTGCGGAAAAATTGGTGGACAACTTCAAGCAGGTGTTTTCATCTACATCCGAGGATGTTGGTCGCACGAGTTTGACGCAGCATAGGATCGACACTGGAGATCATCCCCCTATCAAGCAGCATCCAAGACGACTACCGTTCGCCAAGAAGGAAGAGGTCGAGATCCTCTTGAAAGAGATGCAGGAGAATGACGTCATCGAACCCTCATCCAGTCCTTGGGCATCCCCTATCGTCTTGGTCCGTAAGAAGGACGGCTCCACCAGATTTTGTGTTGATTACCGACGCCTGAATGACATCACCAAGAAGGACAGTTACCCTCTTCCACGGATCGATGACACTCTGGATACCCTTTCCGGACACAAGTGGTTTTCGACCCTGGATCTAAAGAGCGGCTACTGGCAGGTGGAGATACACCCCGACGACCGAGAGAAGACGGCGTTTACAACCGGACAAGGCTTGTGGCAGTTTAAAGTGATGCCGTTCGGCCTCTGCAATGCACCAGCCACGTTCGAGCGTCTTATGGAGTCAGTGTTACGAGGACTTTCTTATGAATCCTGTCTTGTCTACTTGGACGACATCATCATCATAGGACGCAGTTTCGAGGAACATTTGGCTAATCTTAGGAAGGTGCTGCAAAAGCTTAAGGAAGCCAACCTGAAGTTAAGCCCGTCCAAATGTAATTTATTCCGCCGTGAGGTGAACTACCTTGGTCACATTATCTCTTCCGAAGGTGTACGAACAGATCCAGATAAGGTATCCGCAGTCAAGAATTGGAGCCGCCCCGAAAATGTCCATCAGCTGCGAAGTTTCCTGGGGCTCTGCACGTACTACAGGAAGTTTGTGAAGGGTTTTTCCAATATTGCACGACCTTTGCATAAGCTGACGGAGAGCAAACAAAAATTTGAATGGTCCAAAGAATGCGAGGATGCATTTCTACAGCTGAAGGAGGCTTTAACATCAACGCCTATTCTCTCTTATCCTCAGCCTGAAAAATCCTTCATACTTGATACTGATGCGAGCCACGAGAGCGTTGGAGCTGTTTTATCTCAAGAAATAGACGGTAACGAACATGTCATCGCCTACTGGAGCAAATGCTTATCCAAGTCGGAGCGAAATTATTGTGTCACGAGAAAGGAATTGCTCGCCATAGTTAAAGCTGTAGAACATTTCCATCATTACCTCTACGGCCGTAAATTCCTGCTCCGGACCGATCATGCCTCTTTAACTTGGCTTTTGAATTTCAAGAATCCAGAGGGCCAGGTAGCCAGGTGGATACAGCGGCTCCAGGAATATGACATCGAGATTAAGCACCGAAAAGGTTTGTCACACGGTAATGCTGACGCATTATCAAGAAGACCTTGTTCCGAGAACTGCCATTATTGCTCCCGAATTGAGAAACAGTACGGGACGACAATCCCTACTGCCTGTCAAGTTACTGCTACTTCATCATCTTCAGATCCTGATCCATGGAGTGACGACCAAGTTAGAAAAGATCAGCTTGAAGACCCAGACCTAAAGCCTATCATAGAGTTAATGGAAAAAGACAGTCGGCGACCTAGCTGGCAAGACGTTTCTATCTACAGTCCTGCAACGAAGAGATACTGGGCTCTATGGAAATCTCTCCAGTTGCGAAATGGCGTCCTGTATCGGAAATGGGAATCTGACGATGGTAAAGCATTCAAATGGCAGTTACTCCTTCCCAGATCAAGAATTCCAGACGTTCTAAAGGAACTGCACAGTAGTCCGACGGGAGGACACTTTGGTATCCTGAAAACCCTCCACAAGGTTCGAGAGCGCTTCTTCTGGAGCAAGGCGAAGGATGACGTGGAGAAGTGGTGTCATTCTTGTGACGCCTGTGCTGCCCGTAAAGGACCGAAGAGAAGAAGTCGCGGGAAACTACATCCTTACAACGTAGGAGCTCCTTTCGAACGAATCGGGATCGACATTCTTGGTCCTCTCCCGAAAACTACTGATGGGAACAAATACATCCTCGTTTCCATTGACTATTTTACCAAGTGGCCCGAAGCATATTCCATTCCGGATCAAGAAGCTACCACTGTAGCAGAGACTCTAGTCCAGAATTGGATCTCGAGGTATGGGACACCCTTGCAGATCCATTCCGATCAGGGGAGAAACTTCATCTCAGCTGTGTTTAAGGGCCTATGTAAAATCCTCAAAATTGAGAAAACTCGAACGACACCACTACACCCACAATCGGACGGCATGGTGGAGAGATTCAACAGGACAATCCTTAATAATCTCTCGCTTATGGTCTCCAAAAATCAACAGGATTGGGACAAGAAACTTCCTCTGTTTCTGCTGGCCTACCGCAGTGCTGTCCACGAGACCACCGGATATTCCCCATCACAGATGCTCTTCGGCCGAGAGCTTCGGCTACCTTGTGATCTCGTCTTCGGTCTCCCTCCAGATGCGCCTTCATCGCCTGAGGAATACGTCCAGGATCTCCAGGCCCGGTTGGAAGACGTTCATCACTTCGCACGGGAGCGAATCAACATCGCGACGGAGAAAATGAAGACCCGATACGACACAAGGTCCACTGGCCATGACTTTCAAGAAGGTGACAAAGTATGGCTATGGAATCCCATCCGACGTAAAGGTCTGTCACCCAAATTGCAGTCGCATTGGGATGGACCTTACACAGTTCTCCACCGGCTGAACGACGTCGTAGTGAGGATCCAGAAGTCATCACATTCAAAACCTAGGGTTGTCCACTATGATCGGCTAGCCCCATACTATGGCCATAGTTCGTAAAATAAATCTAAAGCTACCATGGTAATTTGTTTGTAAATTTTGTAAATAACTTTTGCCTTTAATTGTCTGTAATATGACTTTATCAATGTTAGTGTTTCTTTCATGTTCTCATTGTTATTGTTTATCATGTTTATGATTGGTCATCATGTAATGTGTGTATCTGTAAGTTTTCCCTTGCTTCCTTTCTGGGGATTGTACTGCCCGGGACGTGCAGTCCTTGGGAAGGGGGCAATGTTACAAATCTTGTAAATAGTTGTTGTTTTTCCTGCCTTTCATCATTTTCATTAGTTTTGGTTTTATCTGACGTCATGTTGCAAAAGTATCTGAAGATATCACCTTTATCACTAGTATACCGGCCCTGTAACACTTTGTAGTTTTTACACTTGCCCTAACTTTAATAAGCGTGAAGACATTTTCGCGTGGTTTTTTTTCTTATCGCTAGAATTTGTGAATGGATTACGTAATGTTAGAAATGAAACAAAATATTCCAGGTTTTTCTCGAATATTGTGGACATTTCTTTCCGTGTATAAATAGCTGGCCTTGAACACAAGTCAGTCAGTTCTTTTCAGATGTTGATTTCTGAGAGTGCTCGTTTTTATTCGCTTGGCGAATGGTTGTTTTGCTTTTGTAATTGCTTAATTACTGTTCACGTTAGATACGTGGTGCTGAGTTACTGTTGAGAGTACAGTGTACTGTTTGTTGCCTAATTGCTGATGTTTAGCAATTGTTTTCTGCTCTTATTGTAAATAGTGTAAATACTTGTAAATAAATTTATAGTTACTTCCTCAAGATTGGAATGGTCATTTGAAGAAAGTTGAAGGTGCTACGGACTCGTTACAATAGCATCTGTTTACTGCGTGTTTTTTAAAGCATAAGTTAAGAATGTTTATTTTACAAGGACGTTGCATACATTTTATCTTTGTGTCTTGTCTTCTTAACAACATATTTTAAAACGAAGAACAAACAACAAAGCACAACTTTACTTGTAAAATCACTGATGAGATTATGGTGTGAAAAGTCACGTGTATTATTAGTAATGTTTCGCTTCTTTCGAGAGAGGAAGAGTGACATGTATTGTTCATGAAAAACATTAGAAATATAACTATTTTTCTTAAAGAAATTACTGTCGCTTTTGATTTTCGTTAAAGAAACAGAGAATACGAATTATAATATTCGAAAGTTAACTTCTTTAGTTGACAATTCAGACAGCGGTACGATGAAAAGCATCTCAAACCATATAAGTCACGTGTGTATATATTTCTATCTCCTATGAAATTTAATGCAACACAAACGATGAAAAAAAAATAATAAATAAATGAAAAAATAAATAAAAATAATTTGCAAAAAAAGTTAACAATTATTTTTCCCTATGCACTGTTAAAAAAATATTGAGTATTTTTAAAGTTTCCCTAAATAGGAACATGCTTTTTTGCTATAGTTTCCCTCAAAGCATATTATTGTTAATGAACTCAATACATAGTTGATTTAAGAAGCTATACTTTTGTACAGTATGTATTTATTATGATGTATTTTAAGTCGCTACAAGTATTTACTCTCTTCAAAATTAATTTGGCTCTAAAATGCAATTATATATTAAGGTGGAGCGAAAAAAATGAATTTTTGATTTTCGTAAACGGGTACCTTTCGTTTACTGTGAATGAGGCTAAGGATCAGTTCTGTAAAATATTTCACTTTTGTGACGACATCTTTAGTCTGCGCATTAGACCTAAAGTTTTGAATTTTTCAATTTTTTTTTTAGACTTTTCAATTTAAAAAAAAATATTTCGAATGATAAAACTAGTGACGGGTGGTTATTAAATGGAAAAAGGTATGGAATATACAAGGATTTTTTTTTTTAAAACCATTTTAAATTATAATTTCAATTCTTGCATTACGCTCAAACTCCATCAAATTTCCCAAAATTTCTGATATTTTCAACATTTTTTAACTCAGTATTTCATTTCAGTACTCACTTGAAGTGTCATCAAACCTTTTTTATTCATTTTGTTATTACTTTGAACTTTGCAACTCTTCGCTAGCTCATGCATAACTGCCAATAACTCACCACGAGGAGGTGACCGCACTTCGAGTCCTACACGTGAGCCCTTTCTTCCAACCGATTCGAACACTTATTTACATTTCCTAGATACGTCTTTAACAGTTAAATTGTTCCTTTGTGTCGTAAATTGATCAAATATTTCTGTTAGATATCCTCATTTTTACTAACCTTTTTCTTTTCCTGTGATTACATACCAATTTTGAAGAGCTTGTGACCTATTTGAGAGCTCTTAAGTGATTGAGTCTTGAATGGAAGTTTAAAAAGAGCGCATTCAGAAATCATATTTAAATTCTCAATTTTCAATAATCTTTGTAAATATTGTGTTGTTAAATTACGTGTAAAAGGTGACTTTGTAATTTCCACATCATGACAAGACATCATATTGATGTATTCAGATTTTTGATTTATGTATGTAATGATTGAAAATAGATTTTTATCTATTTTCGGGATCTGAAGCGTTCTTACTTGTTTGCTTGATTGTTTTCTAGATTGAGCGTTGATAATACGATTTAAAACAAGTTTCTTTATATGCTTTCTCTTATGGACTAACTTGGATAACAGCATATTTCTAGGGTGCAAAGTATACATTAATTTTAATGAATGTGAATACAATTTTCTGCTTTTTCCCAGAGAGATAAGTGTAACTTTTTATAATCTCACACAAATTCATAGCTAAATTAGTAACGTCTGCACTTCATCCTAAAAGAGCAAGGACACTTTTATCGCGAAAGTTACAAACTCTTTTAAAATTATAGTTTAAAGATTATGTTTACTGTAGTCAACCATCTGGCTTGGGAAAACTTTCTTGGACTCTGTTTCATAATTTTCTAGATATTTTCCCAGTCAAAACTACTTTGCTCATCTCATGAAGTTACTGTTGCTCAGTACTGAAATCATTTTTATTGTCACCATCGATCTGATCAATGACAAATTCGATAGATTCATATTGAACTGCTTTGAAAGTATAACATGTTGCTTAGCTTCATCCAACAGGCCCAAAAAATCACTTTGGTCCACTGGTAGGTCCATCTAGCTTTTGCAAAAAATGCCGCAAATTAAGTTCATTCAAATGTAATTGGCAAATATCCCATTACGGAGGTCTACCAAGTTTTTCTTCCAGTTTCCGTATTAAACCTTTGTATTTTCATGTCTTTGTAGTGCATCCATCAAAACCAATGCAAACAATTTCCTACGAAAAGAAACAATTTATTGTTCCTGACTTGTCTAAGAAATATAAATGTGTGCTCTCATTGGTTGGAAGCAAGAGGAGCGCGGGTGGCACCCAAAGTGCGGCCACTTCCTCGTGGTGAGTCCTGGGTAATTTCAATGAGCAAGCAAAGAGTTGAGTAGTTCAAAGAAACAACAAAATGATTAAGAAAATGTTTTGAAGGCACTTTAAGTAAATATTGAGAGGAAATATTAAATTATAAAATTTCTGCTCAATATTGAAAATATCGGAAATTTCGGAAAATTTGATGAAATTTGGGCCTAATGCGCAGACTGAAATCATAATCTAAAATGGTTTTAAAAAATTCCTTGTATATTTCAAACCTTTTTCTTCCATTTAATAACCACCCGTCACTAGTTTTATTATTTGCAATATTTTTTTAAAAAATTTGAAAAATCTAAAAAAAATCAAAAATTTCAAAACTTTAGGCCAAATGCGCAGACTAAAGATGACGTCGCAAAAGTGAAATATTTTACAGAATTGTTACTTAGCCTCATTCACAGTAAATGAAAGGTACCCGTTTACGAAAATCAAAAATTCATTTTTTTCACTCCACCCTATTATATATATATATATATATATATATATATATATATATATATATATATATATATATATATATATATATATATATATATATATATATATATATATATATATATTTATTTGATGATGGCAATTATTCCAATGTCAATTTTTCTTTCTTAGAAAGGAAAAAAATGGGTTTTGACAACCATGCGCTTTATCTAAAGAACTGTCGGACGGAATTTGTCTGCTTAGAAATAGGACTTGACAGCCTTAATCGCGTGTATTTAAATAAAATGCATAATAATGAAAGCTTTTAGGGATGTTTTACTTTCATATCGGTGATGCAGTGTGCCCGTTAGCTTGGGAAAACCTAATTAACTATCGAGATCCTCTTTTCCTCATTCGATCAGTTATTTAGATGAACATTTCTAAAGAAATGTCTTACAATGCATTGTGACAGTAAGAAATACTTCAAATTAAGTTTTGAAATTTAAACTTTATGCATAAGTGAAATGTTTAAAAGTTTAAAATTAAATGTCACATTTTTGCAGATCTTTTACGTTCTTCGATTGAACTCAAAATGAGTTGAAGCAAAAGCACGAATCTTAACCTAATATTGTTTCACTTTTTAACGCTTTAATTGCCAAAAATATAGACCAATTTATAATTTTTTCATAGACTGGATTACTTTAACATGCTTTAAAATTAAATTTTCTCATGCATATTATTGATGATTTCCAAATAGATTCCTTTTTGAAGATTAATTCATTTAAGGACAATTCTTGTTTTATTTTATTTTCTACTGCTATAACTCTTGACTGTATTCATGAAATATTTTAAATCATTTCAAGAGTTTAAATAAGTAATAGAAATTTGAAATTACATAGGTGAAGTATTTATGTATAAAATCCCATGTTTCATGTTTTTATTGTGCATTTTAATAATATGCTTTGGTAGTTAATTGGTTATTACCAATTTACGTTTATGTTATATGGAATCTATACTTTCTCACCTGCTTTTGAAGATATGAGCCAGTAACAGTGTTCAATGTATTTACTTTATCCTATCAGCTTTTGAATTTAATCCTCGATTCCTTTTTAATACACTATTACTGGACATGTAATTATTAAATATTATAGTATTTTTACTGCTGATGTTTAACCACATCCATTGCTCTAAGCTAGCAGTCAACAAAATATTGTTTTCTCACTCCAACTATATATATATATATATACACTGAAGTGACAAAAGTCATGGGATAGGAATATGCAAATTTTCAGATGGCAGTAGCATCGCATAGACAGGTATAAATGCGCAGTGCTTTTACAGAGCTTTCATTTCTGTTGAAGTTATTCATGTGAAGAGGTTTTAACGTGATGATGACCGCACGACGTGAATTAACAGACTTTGAACGCGGAATGTTAGTTGGAGCTAGACGCATGGGTCATGCCATTTCGGAAATCGTTAGAGAATTCAACATTCCCAGATCCACTGTGTCAAGAGTGTGCCGAGAGTATGAAATTTCAGGCATAACATCCCACCATGGACAGCGCAGTGGTCGACCGCCTGCACTTAAAGATCGAGACCGGCGACGTCTGCAAAGAGTCGTAAATTCTAACAGACAAGCAACACTGCGTCAAATCACCGTAGAAATCAATGTGGGACGTACAATGGACGTGTCTGCTAGAACTGTGCGGAGAAATTTGGATTTCTTGGGCTATTCCAGCAGAAGACCGACTCGAGTGCCTTTACTGACAGAACGACATCGCTTGCAGCGACTCTCGTGGGCACGTGAGCATATCGGTTGGTCCCTAGATGAATGGAAAACCGTGGCCTGGTCCGATGAGTCACGATTTCAGCTGGTAAGAGCCGATGGTAGGGTTCGAGTGTGGCGCAGACCCCACGAAGCCATGGACCCAAACTGTCAGCAAGGCACTGTTCAAGCTGGTGGTGGCTCCGTAATGGTGTGGGCTGTTTTTTCATGGCATGGACTTGGTCCTCTAGTGCGACTGGACCGAACATTGACTGGAAATGCTTATGTGCAGCTACTTGGAGATCACTTGCAGCCATTCATGGACTTCATGTACCCAAACAACGATGGGATTTTTATGGATGACAATGCGCCATGTCACCGGGCCACAACTGTTCGCAATTGGTTTGAAGAAAATTCTGGACAATTCCAACGAATGATTTGGCCACCTAGATCGCCCGACATGAATCCCATTGAGCATTTATGGGACACCATCGAGAGGTCTGTTCGTGCCCAAAATCCTGCCCCATCAACGCTTTCACAATTATGGACGTCTATCGAGACAGCATGGCTCAATATTCCTGCAGAAGACTTCCAACGACTTGTTGAGTCCATGCCACGTCGAGTTGTTGCACTTCGCCGGGCAAAAGGAGGGCCGACACGATATTAAGAGGTATCCCATGACTTTTGTCACTTCAGTGTATATATATATATATATATATATATATATATATATATATATATATATATATATATACAGGGTGTCCACTCCAATCGTGGACCAATAGCTAATTTCTAAACCGTTAGAGATAAGCATATAGTTTATTTAGGAAAAAATCTCCAAATTATGAAAGGAATTTTGGGTCTATTCAATGTTTTTCAAAAAATCAAATTTTGAAAGAGTTACGAAATTTAAATTTTTATACAGCCCCCCAGTCCTATCAATCATATTTAGTAAAACATTCTTGACACTGTAACGTTTAAAACTAAAAAAAAATCACTCTTCTACCACAAAAATTGATCGAGTTATGACGTTTTGAAAAATCAAGATTTTGCATTGTTTCATGACGTCATCCAGAGATCGCTTCAGGGACCGTATGCGAAATCCTTCAAAATCTTAATTTTTCAAAACGTCATAACTCGGTCAATTTTTGTGGTAGAAGAGTGATTTTTTTTTAGTTTTAAACTTTACAGTGTCAAGAATGTTTTACTAAATATGATTGATAGGACTGGGGGGCTGTATAAAAATTTAAATTTCGTAACTCTTTCAAAATTTGATTTTTTGAAAAACATTGAATAGACCCAAAATTCCTTTCATAATTTGGAGATTTTTTCCTAAATAAACTATATGCGTATCTCTAACGGTTTAGAAATTAGCTATTGGTCCACGATTGGAGTGGACACCCTGTATATATATATATATATATATATATATATATATATATATATATATATATATATATATATATATATATATATATATATATATATATATGTGTGTGTGTTACTTTTATAACAACTCTTTGAATACTATTTAACTAAACTACTAACTTTAACTACTTTTAAAATTAACACCAGGACTCCTATTTAAAAAATTGCCATTTTATCAGGAATTTTCTAGGCAGCAAAACAAGCAAAAATTTATCAGACTGATACCCGTTTGGAACTCTTCTCAAATGTATATTTATTTCCTGAATATAAAAGAGTTTGTTTATTTAATATTCATGATGTATTATCTTTCTTTTAGTTATTTTATTCTTGATACAAACTTTAGAACGCCGTCATGAATTTTTATTGAATTTTTCGAACAGTGTCTTTCTTTAAAATATCATATTTTTCTCTCGATTAGATAGTTTAAAACGCTTTCCTTTATAGATGCAAAACTTTTGAAGCAAAAGAAAACAAAAAGAAACCCACTTAAAGGTTTTAATTTTGCCTTTAATTATTTGTTTTAGCAAAGGGGGGAAGAATAGACTGTATTTAATTGGAAATTCACTGTATAAATAACTTTTCAGTTCAGTAGGGATGGTTTTGGAGTAAAAAGATAATGGAAGGAGGAGAATAAATGCAAAAACTGTTTGCACGAAACTAGGTCAGATGTGTAGAAAAAGGAAGGAAACTTTCGATGGCTCAAAATTCTACCATTTTGTTCGAAAGCTATTTAGTTTTCAAAAGAGTGTCTTTTATTTATTTGATTGTTTAATTTAAAATATTTCTGTAGAGTTGTTTCCAAAAATCTGGATTGATTTAGGGTAGTGTAACGTTTAATATTAGCATGTAAATAAGGGTATATTCCAGGAATATCAACTGTTGAAATTTTGAAGGAAATATTGGCGACTATCGTGGTTAAAGATAAAATAAAGTTAAGAATAGAGAAGTGGTAAAAAAAGGAAGGATGTTAAAAAAGTCACTTTTATAGAAATTACTTTTTCTCTTATTGGTTTATGCCTGGAAATTATATTTCTTCACCCGTTGTGTGTTGTCTTGTAACTATTGAAATTTGCTACTTTTTTATCCGTTTGATTACAGAAGTACAGTTAAACCCGCTTAATAAAATATCGATTAAAAGAATATCCCGCTTAATATAATACCTTTATCAATGTACCAAACGATGAAATGCATTACTTTGATCCCAGATAATGGAATATACCGCTTAGTAGAATTTTTTTTTGTGGCATACGGGCTATTCCATTAAGCTGGCTCGACTGTATTATGTAAATATTGTTTAACCCTAGATTTAAAATTACATAAAAAACAACTGTTTAAATAGTATGAATTAAAACGAGTGAATTGCAAGCGTTAACCGCTTGGCAGATTAATCCGAGTTATCTCTGGCTCGTATTGGTTACAAGTAATTGTTATCCCGAGAAAACTCGGGTGGAACTTATGATTTTACACCTGGAAAATATTAGGAATTCTACTTAAAACCTACAATTTTGTTTTGTTTCGTTTCCTTGTATGAATAATAAAATTAAAAAATGTGATGATTTTTTTACATTTTTTTAAAGTGTATGGGAAGCAGTTAAAAAGTGCTGTGACTCACCAAACTGCACTTTTTTATCTAAAAGAACGCTCGAGTTTCAGTACTCTTTTAAGTAATTTTCAAAAAGTCAATACACATATAAAGAACTGAGCACGATGCTTTTTTTTTTAGTAAAAATAGTTAAAGTTAATCTTAAAAGATGCATCCCTTCATAGATTTTTTCTCTTTGCTATGTTATTGCAGATGTTTTCCTATATGGATGTTTAGTATGTTATTTTTTTGTATACTTGGTAGATTTTTTTTCGTAGAAAGAACGACTTCAGAACAAAAGTAGTTTAACGTATAATGTTTTTAGGGCAATTTTATCTTGCACATGTTTAATATTACATGCCAAGGATTTTCTCACTTTGAAATCGGTAAAAATACCAAATTAATTGAATCGTTTATTTCGAAAAGGTTACATCTCTATTTTGATCTCCTCTGTCTCTTTAGAAAATTAAACAGCGCACGGTTATATTTTTGAATGTCATAATCAATGAAAAAATGCCTTTAGTTAAGTACACAATTACTGCAATAATTTACCAAATAACCATTGATTATGACATTAAAAAATATAACCGTGCGCTGTTTAATTTTCTAAAGAGACAGAGGAGATCAAAATAGAGATGTTACCTTTTCGAAATAAACGATTCAATTAATATATTTATTTATATTTGATACGTGTTTTTTCTTTTGTTTTAATTTTCAATTAAATGGCTTTCCACCTTGCATAATTAGTTTTGCTTAATATGTTTCAAAATCATAATACTACACTTTGTTATAATTTTCGCGCTCTTTTGATGAAAATTTTAAGCATAAAAATAGCCTTCCCTGTTTGCCCTCAACTGTTTCAAAAGTTATTGGAAATACATTTCCCGTTTTATAAACGGGAAAAAAATCTGAATACTTACCAAAGTAGCCTCCGTTTCCAAGCTTAGATTACTTTTTCTTCCCCGAATATTACAAAGTATCGAAATTGCGCCGTTAAGAAAAGCACCCCAGAGCTGTTATTTTCAAAAACCAGTGATATTTATCTCACCCTGTAAACTTTTCACAACTTCAAAATTTAGAAGTTCTCGACCTAAATCCCCATTACTGTTCAGAGATAAAACTTGCGTGATTTTTTCCCCCCACATATTTTTTCTTTTTTTTTTTTGCAGCTCGAGGGCATAACTGATATTGACGGAGGCTTATGGTTATTTGCATGGAAAGTCCCTTTCTTAGACTTCCAGACACTGCTAAAAGAGGGGAGTGGGGAAATAGTATGCTCTGCTCTATCAATCACTTTTGTCACAACATCAATTTTATACTTCAACGAAGACCTTAACCACAAGAATCAACATCATCAAACCCTTTTCGTCATGCTATTTTTTCTTAATGTTGTTTAAAAGACCATATTTTGAGGCAAAGCTCGTGTGCTAGAGAAGCATTGATGTTCTTTTTCGTGTATACACGGGATCAAAAGGGTGCAGCCTCATTGACGTGACAAGGAAAGTTCTATTTTGTATGTTTATAAAAGCTATATTCTTACAGTTTTGTGCATCCGCGTTTTTAGTTTAACCTTAATCAATCTCTATTTTAGTCTATCTTTAGGGTGTTTTTTTTTTTTGCATTTATTCTATTATCTTTGGCAGTAGGCTGCATAACAACGGCTGAATAAAGAGAAAAATATTAGAAATGGGGTTCAAGCAAAATTAAAACTATTTATTTCACTCCACAAACAAATAGCAAACAAAAACTAAGATACTGAGAAAGAGGTAAAGATATATTTTGAGCCTTTAATACGTAATCTGAAGATATTCATATGATAGACGAAAGTATTCTTCAAAACATTCCTTTCACAAATAACTTCAAAATATTAGTAGCAAACAAAAGGAATTAGAGACCAAGAATTATATCAAAACCCATACAAAATTCGTATTTTATTTAAGATACATTAATTTCTCAATAAGATACAAGGTTTCCATACTTTATTATTTTAAGAATATATTTAGATGCCTAACCTGTCTCGATTATTCTTTTCCCTTTCTAATTAAACTTGGGTTAAACTGATATTTGTCTATGATGTCGATGTATGGAAAAAAATCATAAACAGTCAACTCTTTAATTTATCGAGAATTAATAATTTTCAAAATCTAAGGTGAGACAAGATACAAAAAAAAAAAAAAAAAACTCCTTCTAAAAGACTAACTTTTACAATAGATATATCCCGACAACTTTATTCATTCCCAGAGCGCAGTAGGGAGGCAAAACTGCACTTTTATTGACATTACATTCGTCAACTGGAGTAGGCAGCACTATTATGTGTCGCTCTATCTCAAAGAGACGAATCGCAGAAATTCTTCTAAGTGTACCATGTGTTGATATGAATAAAGAATGTTGGATGTAGGAGACACAAATATGGATTCACCTTAAAAATATGTGTTCTCGATGCAGAAAAATTGCGCTATCCAGATTTCTTTTTTATAAACGGACTCGCTTCCGGCTGAGTTTCGGGAAGATTTGCCCATGAAAGAATTTCAATAAATAGGATTACGGACTAGCTCTTCTATAATTTCCTGTTTCGCGATAAATTCCAAGTTGCTGGGAATAGGATTTTGGGCAAAGGTGAATATTTGGGGCTTTATATATACATATAAATTGTGATTTATGTATAATTTTTATTTCAAAACAAGCTGGGTGGTCTTCTCTGGGTATTCTTAGGGGGTTCATTGCAGGTGGTTGCCCTGCCTAGGTCATTGCCCTATCTTTAATTATATTCAATCTATCATGCTTCTAACGAAAATGGAGCACATTATTCCAGGGTAGCGATTTTATATGGATCTAGGAACTGACAATTGTATGAACTTCATGTTTACAGAAATATTTTTTGGGGGGAAAGAGCAGGGGGGAGGGGTAATAAAATACTAACACGGGAAACACTCGTTCTACAAGTGCCACTCCATATAAAATATATGTGTGTGTGGGGAGGTGTGTAAAACTCGATTTTTCTATTTTAAACTAAGAAATTAAAATGATTAAAACACTTTTCTCGTGCTGTAACTTTAAAAAGTATTTAGCAGAAGTGAGAAAATATACTCTTGAAGCATTTAAAAAAAGTATTTCCTAACACATACTTTTATCTTTTTAATTTTAAAGATTTCATTAAATTTATTATTGAAAACAGCAAACAGCGCAATGTGGAATCTTATATATCTGAAATTAAAAACTATAAAAAATGTCTTTTTTACATAAAGATTTTCCGTCGTAAACTGTTAGATAAAAATAACCAAAAATAATTCATAATTTTTAATCTAAAGAAAGAAAAAGTTTTGAAATTTATATGGAATGACGTGAATTTAAGTGGCTAATTTTTAAGAAAACAATGATTACAAAAAACTCAAATACTTCACATGATGTTAAAATAATTGCTCTAATTACAAAAAAATAGGATTACAAGACATAAGTCTGGTCTCAAGACTTCTTACTAAATAAATTTAAAAAAAAGGTTTCTCTTAAACTTCATGGTTTTTGATTTCCGACATGAAATATCATTCTTTTCTCTTCTTTCTGATTAAACGATTATTTTGACTTTTTTTTTTATTTAAGTAAAGCTGGAAGCAAAAACAAGCCGTGTAACGTAGCTGAATGAATTTTACATTCCCAACTCTTCATACTTCGTTTCGTTGTTAATCCTCTGAGCTGCGTTCAGAGTAGGATTTTAGTATTTTTTCCTTGGATAAATGTACCTGTTGTGCATTTCCGAAAGAATAAAAACTAAATTGCAAAGGATTAAAGAAAATAAAAGATTTCTCACCTGATTGGACACCGTCGGCATTACTGGATAAAGTTCATCAGAAGCACCGAACCAAAAATATTTAATCACTTTCTTGACTGACGACAAAAGTTTAGCGGATATTTTATTTTTGATTGCATTTTATATATATTTTTTTGTTAAGTTGATGGAAAACGTGTGCAGAGAAAGCGTAAAGCGCACTGTGCATCTTAATATTTCAAAAAAATATTTTTTTTTGTAACTTGAAACTATTATGTCAAAGAGATTATGAACATTTAGTGTTTCTTGATATCATAGGTTTTTCGTTACTAGATTTCGTTTTTAGAAAGCAAAACCATATTTGTATCAAAAAAAGTATTAACAACGCCGAAAAACTTCTAAAGATAGTTAACTGTATAATATTGCGGGAAAAATGGTAAAACCAATTATATAGAGGACAGTTAAACAGTGGCATTGCTGCCGACAGAAGTAAAAATTTGAACAATAACGTGTGTATTTTTTTAATCGTCAGAGTTTTTTTTTCTTTCAAAAAATACCAACATGGCAAATACCTACATCCATTTTCCAGATTTTTCACTGAATGTTGATTAAACATGTTTTAAAATAAATCGGAAATATATGTTTTGTAGTAACTAGCTGCCTCATTTTCGGTGCAAAATCCTCACCTTTGGGATATAACTAATACGAATGAAAATTTCACAGCTTACGACATTTTGCATCGATAAAAAGCTTCTTTTAAAAGTCAACATACGAATATGCCCATCACAATATAATTTCTCTCTCAATAGATGTTAGACAAAAATTCTGAAAACAATAGAGTAGTGTTTATATAAATCGGCAGTATATGGAAAATATGTTGTAATCTTTATGGGGATAAGAGTAATTCGCGTGAACATCTCAAAGCTCACTATATTTTGCATTAATGAAGACTTTCTTTGTTACACCAAAACTCGTCTAACAATGTAACCGGTCATTTTTTTGCGTTAAAACATTGTTTCTTTCGAAATGAATGTTCGGCAAAGATTGTTATAGCTATTGTTTATTGCTTTTATAAATCAGACACACTGATAATCATCATTTGTTATTGCAGAGATGGAGATAAGCGTGAAAAATCAAAATTTATCACTCATTCTTTATTGATTGTTTAAATATAAGTTACGCTTTCAATAAACTTTAAAGAGCCTACATGCATTTACACATGTATATGGAATAATGACGATTTATTTGATTGGTAAATTAGTACTTTGAAAATATTTAAAAATCCGTAACAATTCAGATACACTGGTAACCGCCATTTGCAATTGCAAAAATCTAGATTACACTCGACTGCATAATTTATCAACAATTCTTGATTGATAGTTAAAAATAAATTATACTTTTAATAACTTATCAAGTCTTTCACGAAGTTACACATTAATATGCACTATTTTCAATTCCTTCCATTTAAAACATCTGAATAAAATGCTAGTTAAAAAAGCTAATACTAGTTGACATGAAAGTGGATGCTACCAATTCCATTTCACTTTCCGGAATTAGTTTCCCTACTAAGTAACGTCGAAAAGAAATCGCGACGAATGTCTGAAATTGAAAATCGCAATCAAGATGCATAATTTTGCTCCCTCCGGAAAGCTTCAACATGTTAAATAAATAATTTCGAGAGGGCATTGCACTTCCCTACACCTCATCCATAATTCATAATTCAACATGATCAGCTTCCACGGATGCACAGTTATTAGGATCCTGCTGCAATTCCGGATTGGAATTTCACACACACACACACACACATACAAAGCGAACATAGGGATGCAAATAAAATTTCGCAATGCTGCTCTTCGAGTTTGGTAAGAAATTTAATAAAGTACACTTACGATTCCAGAGCTCAAAATTGGGTTTCTTCGTCCCCCCCCCCTTCCAGAAGGAGAGATGTCCAACTAAAATAAATTGGTGGTCGAAATATTTTTCCTAATAACTAAAGGAGGTTCTTAAGTAGCTATAAAAGAGATTTATGCGTAATCTTGGTGCTCAACGAGCATATTGTGTTTTTAACGACTGTTTAGGAAGTGCTCGCTCTGCAACTCTCGTCGAAGAGCACTGCTTTGGTTCAGAAGGTAAATCGAGCATTTCTTATAGGCACATTACAGGCCCTAATTTCGAGCGGTCATTAATTCTTTTTATTCCCATTTAACGGAATAGATTTTGCTCTCTCTTAAAGTAAGCATCTACTTGATCGCAGCCATTTCTTACAGTTTTAATAAAAATAGCTAAAAATTTAGTTATTGTTATTATGCATCATCTTCTGCTGGCTCATTTATGTGATTGCTTGGCAAGAAAATTAAAGTTTCAAACGAAATTTTTTCCACAAAAATGTTTTTTTCGAAGATGTTTAAAACAGTATTATCTCATTCATTCTTCTATACTTTCATATTAAAAGGCATGGTATTAATTTGGGATACATTGACCTTTTAATAAATTCCTACCAGGAAAAAAATATACTTAATTAAATAACCAATATTTTAATTCAAAATGTTACAAACATTAAGCTCCGACATCTTATTTACCTTTTAAAAGAATTGTCCGTGCTGAATAGGAAACTTTCCTTCAATTCATTTCAAAAAAAAAAGGAGGGGGTGGGAGATACATTCCAATAAACCAAAAATTATTTTGAATACAGTGAAGAAAAAGTTGTGAATCAGAAAACAATAATAACCAAAAGTCGAGCTATGGGTAAGGCTTGTAAAATAAAAGTCTAAATGAAATACATCAGAATATGACGAAGTCTCGATGAAGCGGCTGTTTAAAACAAAAATCATATTATTTTTTTAAATATGAAAGATTGTGCTCGTTCACTTGTTAAACATGGTTATAAGCTGCCTCACAAATGCTCTATTATTTAAAACTTTGAACATAACAATACATTTCTCCCGGTAAAAAAAATGAAAGAAATACTATGAAATATGAGTAAAACTGCTTTTCTTTTTCTTTTTCTTTTCAAATCTGTCCTAAACCACATTACCTGTCATTTACCTTAACCACGTTTTAATGATATTAGATATTTATGAGAATGAAAGTATGACTAAGAGTTCACTTACTGAATATCAAACTGGTAAACATGGTAAAAATCTGCTTTTAAATTAATAACTTGAATCGGAGAAAATCTCGAAGCCGGGAGACTATATTCACTGTTTGTAAAATTTTAAAAGTCCAATTTCTACAATTCTGTAATTGCATAATTTCATCCTTAAAAATTATTAGTTAAACGCATTAACGTACGTTACAAATGCCAGTATCCATTTTTCGTCATTTATTAAAAACGCTTGTCTCAAGTTGCCACTCACCCAAGACACAATAAGTATGATATTAAAGCAGTATTAAATTAAATACAACTCTTGAGAAAATGAAGAGAAGGGAAAAAAATCCCTAATTAAATATTAAGATGCAATACATTATAATCATTCAGTCAAAAGAGAAAGACGGAGTTTACCTATAGATTCTACCCTAAAGATAATTTTGCTAGATTTATATTTTTTGACAATACGTAGAAATTTCTTCAAAAATGTATAAAGAATCTCTTAACTTTTACTGTTTTGCTGCTGAAAAGTAATACATCGGCTATTTTGTCCATTTCACGGTGCATACATTCAAAAAGAAATATTTAGTTTTAAAAAGCTCGTGACACGAAATTCTTTTCCCCATTTCTAACTCCTAAATTCGAGAACAAATCCAGCCATTTTCAGATCCATTTCAAATTATTTAAGCTCAATAAGGCTGGTGAACAAAAGCTAGTACCCTATTTCGATCTAAACTTTTAGCTTCACTTTCTAAACCGTTCTTCCCCCTCATTTCTCTCTTGTGATAGCTTGTCCCACTACCAGTCAAAGAAGCTCCCATTCATCCCAGACACAATAAGGATAATAAAAGCAGTGTACAATTAAATACAACGATTGAGAAAATGAAGAGAAGGGAAAAAATCCCTAATTAAATATTAAGATGCATACATTATAATCATTCAGTTAAAAGAGAAAGAGAGCTTACACTAAATATAATTTTTCTAGATTTGTATTTTTGACAATACGTAGAAATTTCTTCAAATATGTCTAAAGAATCCCTTAACTTTTACTGTTTTGCTGCTGAAAAGTAATGCCTCGGCTTTTTGTCTCTTTCACGGTGCATACATTCAGAAAGAAACATTCAGCTTTAAAAAGCTCGTGACACGAAATTCTTTTCCCCATTTCTAGCTCCTAAATTCGAGAACAAATCCAGCCATTTTCAGATCACTTCAAATTATTTAAGCTCAATAAGGCTGGCGAACAAAAGCTATTACCCAATTTCGATCTAAACTTTCAGCTTCACTTCCTAAACCATTCTCCCCCCTCATTTCTGTCTTGTGATTCGCGTTTACGCCGACACTCGTATAAAACTAGAAATTTCAGAAGAGTCGAAAGTGAAAGAAAATCGTAGCGGCTGAAATGTCTAGGAAACGTAGCAGACGTAAGAAAATGCGACGTTTTTATTAGACAAGAACTTCGCTGACGTAGCAGGATCCCTTGAAAGCTGTCTCAACTGCCAAAGCTTTGAGAACGGGGGGAATGCTCAATCCAATGCATTTTCAGGAGCTGCTGAAGAAAATGTTTAATAAACCATTTTTCCGTGGAAAATTTGAGAAATAAATTTCGAGCAAGTTTGAGTTTCGAAACAATATGTCAGACATCAAATAAGGTAAGTTTAATATAGTTTGAAACATTGCAGAGACTACACGTGAAGTGTTTTTGAACATCAGCTAATATATCTTAAAACTAATGCACTATAATGTGTTTAACTAGTTATATATCAGCCAAAAAAATGACATAATGGTAAGTAACACTTGAAATCAGTAAAATTGATAAAAATATGTTTTTTTTTTTTTTTTTTCTTTTTCAATGTTCTCCAATTCTTTAGCAATTGAACAATACTAATGCGTAACTAGTGTTTGAACATTTTTTAAAAATAAATGTAATACTTTAGAAGTGGTCCTGCAAAAATTTTCCGTATCCAGAACTTTTAAACTTAATTACTATATAATTGCTTTTTTGTCACAAAGTTGCTTTGTTATAAACATGATAATACGACAATAAATAAATCTATCATAATACTTTTAAGGATATTATAAGTACAGCCTATATTTTCTGTCTGATAAAACTTTTTAGTAGATCATTAAACGGGAAACAAAATCCGAGAATATTTTTGTCCACCTGTAGTGAAAAAAAAATAAACAAAAAACATCCTGTCTATCATTCTAAACTAAGGTAAGCAATGTGAAGAATATTAAAGAATACATTTTAACTAAAAGTGGATGTGTCGATTATTAAATCAATAATGTTGTAAGAGATCTTTCTTCCATAAAGGTATTTTGTAGTGCATGAAACATAAAATATAGGTAGTTTTTTATTAGATCGTTATGATTTTTTCACACTTAAATGGTTTTAAACAAACACTAGGGATCAACTGCAAACCATAATTTAAAAAATTTAAAAAAAAAAAAAAAAAAACTCAAGCATGTGCGTTTACAGTAATAAAGTAGAGTATGTTCAGTATGTTTACTTACTTACCTAATAAAAAACAAATACATAAATTTAATGCGTAAGTTACACTAATTGCTTTAGATATATTAAATTATTACAGCAGTTTCTAAAGAAATGTGGTATTCGTGCAATTTTAAGTTATAAGTTTAGCAGCAGATCAATTGATTCAAAACAAAGTGAACAAAAAGTACTTTTTTATATAGTAGATTTTTTTTTAAACAAATGACTCTTAATACCCTTTTTTTTTCGGAAGCGGAAAAGTTTTTAAAAATGGGATTTCAATAAATTTTGTTAACTCACATTTTTCATCTGAGTTGTTAAAAAGTGATTTAAAAAAAATGGCAATGTCAGGACTAATATGAATATCTGACAACAGAAGGACTACACTAGGTGGCCAAAAGTATCCGGACACTTCCAAAAATTTACATTTTTAGGTATAACTCAAGAAATAAGTGATCAATTGTTCTTTAACTTTAGTCATAAAAAATATATTCTTCACCGAACATTTCCAAGTTGAAATTAAATTACCCTTGCATTTGGGGGACGATAAGAAGGGGGGTCGAAAGAAAAACCGCTTTTTGACCATAACTCTTTGAAAATAGCTCGGAATAAGCTATGCATTTTAGTAATTAATTAGCATACTACGTATAATTACTATACAAATTCAAATGAACGTACCACTCTTACTTCCGAAGATATGAAACATTTTTTAAAAAACGGCAATTTTATTTGAAGGGTTTTTGCTCATAACACGCAGAGTTTTTGATCAAACCTTATCAAAACTTCAGGAAAGATGACAAAATACAAGAGAAAGAACATACTAAAACGGTTTTTAAAAATATTAAAAATCCGATGAGATATGAACGTTAAAAGGAAATAATTTTTCACGGCGCATGCGCGAAAGACAGAAATTTATAACTACAAAAATATTGTAGCCTGGTGTATACTGCATCTTATAAAAAAGTTCCAGTTGAATATCGTAAAAATTGAAAAAGATATCAGCGATCTAGTGAGCTGTAATTCATTCATTTGCAGACAATTCATAAATGGAGAGGGGTTGTTCACAAATAGTGTGGGGACAATCGAGCATATTTTTCAATGTTAAATTGTATACTGTTTAAAAATTTATATTTGGCATAGAAGTCACATTTCGCCCATTCGGCCAAAAAGACCTTATAAGTAGGTGGCCAAAAGTATCCGGACAACCCCCTGAAACGTTGGTTTTGAACGATGACGAAATAACCTTTATTTTAAAAATAGCTCTTTGTGGACAGACCCTCACTATGTATGTATTGTCTGCGAATGAATGAAATACAGCTCACTAGATCGCTGATATCTTTTTCAATTTTCATGATATTCAACTGGAACTTTTTTTATAAGATGCAGTATATACCAGGCTACAATATTTTTGCAGTTATAAATTTCTGTCGTTCGCGCATGCGCCGTGAAATTTTTTTTCCTTTTAACGTTCATATCTCATTGAATTTTTAATATTTTTAAAAACCGTTTTAGTATGTTCTTTCTCTTGTATTTTGTCATCTTTCCTGAAGTTTTGATAAGGTTTGATTAAAAACTCTGCGTGTTATGAGTAAAAACCCTTCAAATAAAATTGCCGTTTTTTAAAAAATGTTTCATATCTTCGGAAGTAAGAGTGGTACGTTCATTTGAATTTGTATAGTAATTATACATAGAATGCTAATTAATTACTGAATTGCATAGCTTATTCCGAGCTATTTTCAAAGAGTTATGGTCAAAAAGAGGTTATTCTTTCGACCCCCCTTCTTATCGTCCCCCAAATGCAAGGGTAATTTAATTTCAACTTGGAAATGTTCGGTGAAGCCTATATTTTGTATGACTAAAGTTAAAGAACAATTGATTACTTATTTATCAAGCTATATGTAAAAATGTGAATTTTTGAAAGCGTCCGGATACTTTTGGCCACCTAGTGTATTTTTAGCTACCATTTAGATGAATGTGAGCAGATTGAATATGTCATTAATTAGCTCATTGAAATAGTAAAAGTAAACCACCATTAGAAACACGTTCAACGTTAAACCAGGCAGTTGGTGTTCGATGACAGATTAACATCCCAATGAAATATGCTATATTTACCTAAGAGTTATAAGAAGCGTTTTATTTTGTGGTTATTTATTATGTCATTGTTTTTGTTGGCTTCGTTTCAAATCAAGCACCAATCGAACACCTTTTTGTTCATGTGTCTTTGAGTTACGATTGGTGGATATTTTATTTATAATGTCTTTTTCTTAACGAGTGCTGCCAATAAAGTACTAAAGTACAGAGTCAGCAAGAAATCTGTTGTCCATTTCAAAGGGCTCTATGCTTTCTATTGGTCAAAATCAACTGGATTTTGAAGTTTTTGGCATTTATTAAGTTAAATATGCTGCCGAAAATCACCGATAGGTGGCACAGCTCACAAGACGCATTTAGTGGGTTATAAATATTAAATAACCTGAAACAATCAGGAAGAAAACTTCTCAATTCAAAACTGGCCCTTTCGCCGAAAGTTCTTCTATTTAAGAATAATATTTTCTACCACTTTCCCAAATGAATTGCTAAAACGTAAAACTTATGGCGTTTAAGTCTAACCTTTTGATCAGCTCTACTGCGAGTTAGAGAAGAGAGCCATATAAAGCAGTTTTCTATCGAGTTTCGTTTAGTATTTATTAATTATTTAATATTTATTACCAATAGCAATTTTTATACGTACAACGCCATCTAACGATGGCTTTTTGAACCAAAACGTTTTACTGAATAAATCTCAAACGCATTGTTTGAATTATCCTTTGCTCAAATTTCATTCCCTTCAGACTAATAGAACGGGTTCTAGAGTCTCTGAAGTGGGCAACCTATTTCTTTATGACTGTAGATGAATAAATTCGAGTTTTGAAAAGTATATTTTTTATTAGCTAATAATGATTGCGTGATTTTTTTTTCAGTTAGCACAAACATGACAGAAACACTAAAAATGCTTTAAATGTATTTTCAAGAATTACGGGCAGAAAAATATTCAAATTAATCTGTGTTTGCATTAATTTACAGGTAAATGAGCCGTGTAAAAACAAAACATGCTAAAACATTTGTTCCCTTCTATTCCATTAAACTCTAATAAGTACTACTTAGGTAACAATATCTCAGAGACAAATGCATTTTGATGTCTTCCTGTTAAATAAACCCAGGACACGTTCAACGTTTTAATGCGTTTAATTAATAAGATAAAAGTTAATTTAGCTTGTAATTTTAGTGCATTAGTGCATTAGGTTCTTTTTAGCTAACCAAATTAACTTACGTCTGATTATTTATTTTTTTTTTTATCATTAGCAACCATGTCGTAGAATTTCGCGTTGAATTGTGCTTAGCATTCAATTAAAATGTGTGCATTATCGGACCTCTATTTAATTTTGAAACTTCTGCTAAACTATTTTGGGAAAAGAAATTACATAAATGTTGGAGTTTTTTGCTGCTTAATTAATTTCTCCGCAAAAAAAGTTTAGTTTTAATATTTTTACTGCTTTTGTTTCTGATTTACTAAGTCGAATATAACTGAATTAACTAATACTATATTATACTAATAATTATTTCATTCAATTACAGTTAATATATAATATATCAACTATAACTGAATTAACTATTAGGACAGCTTTAGCTGATTTATTTTCGAGCAAAATGTATACATATATGTTCAATAAATATTAATATTGCTGTACCTCTTACAATGAAATGCATAAGCCTTTATATATATAACGAACTCGTATAGTTAAAGTAGTTAAGTGAAAACTGACACCACAGTTAATATTTCCCTTAACTATTAAAACTAAGAAATCAGCAGTTTAAATATTCATTCTCAAAATCGTCACTTTAATACTCACAAAGTTTCCAGCTAATGTCTGGCATAACTTCCTGATTTAAAAAGCCCTTCTTTTGAGAAGGTGAGGGGAAAGATTCAAAAGTAAAGGGGAAAAAATCAGAATTTCAAGAAGTTTGTCCCCCGCTGAGAAATGTGTTCGCTCGTGTGAAAATGTCTTCTTTTTTGGCAGTGAAGCGTGACGATAAAAGTTTACCACAGGGAGAAAAAGCATGAATTTCTTCTAAAAAGAGCGCATAAGAATCCTATTTGCCTTTTCACCTCTCTTTATAAAGAACAATAGATCACGAGAAGCAAAGCTTGTTCACTTCCCTTTTATTTAGTCTTATCACCTAATTTTACCTCGGGGAGGCTTGATGTCATATTTTTCTCACTTACCCAAAGTTTGTTTTAAAGCAGAAAATATCCTTCCCTCTTGCTCAGGATGGGGGAATGCTCCCAAGATGCTTATTCTCATAAATGAGCTCAATGTGGGAAGAGAGAACGCGTTTGCTGATTATATTTCACGACCTTGTTATGCTAAGTGTAGCCTTTATTGCATGTGTGGAGATCCAAAATTAATTCCTCTGTCAAAACCGAATTATTTAGAGCAATAATTTTCCGTTAAATGTGACAGTTGTAAAAATGATCATAGAATGTTTAGTAAGGCGTAGTAATTAAGTATACTGCTTAAGAAAGAAATAAGATGATGCTAAAACTCGTCAAAAACATACACAAAAAGGATATTTAAGAACACGTCTTGCAGTGAAACGATATGTGCGCAAAAATGTCATAGATTTTTCTTTGCATCTTTTAGTTTAGCACTTAGAAATTCTATTGCAAACGAATTTTACTTCATGGTTTTCAATGACTTACACACAAAAAAAAATCTATGCATCTACGTTTTGTTCTTGTACTGTATAAACTTTTACCATCATGTTTACGAGACACATCCCCTTTCTTTCTCTCTCTATATGCATATGTATGTGTGTCTTACGCATATAAAGTAGGAGTCTCTAATAAAGTGAAAAGGGCTTTACGTAATTAAAATTATTATAAGAGTATGAAGATAATTATAATACGCTCCCATACATTTTCATTCGTCAATTCTTACGAAAAATCATACATTTTAATAGCTTCAATTTTCATTTTCATGCTAATTAACACAATGAGATAAGTTTTTATTCTTTTAGCCTCAGGAAATCTATATTTAATGGTAATCATAATAATTTAAAAACGTCTGAAATTAGTCAATTTTCAATTACTTGAAGTAAAATTTATTAAGAAGCATTAAATAAATGAAACCGTATGAAACTTCCATATTTGTTATTATCCCCGAACTTCTTAATTGTTATCATGTTTCAAAGATATATGATTCTGCAGTTTTGTCAATTATTGCGTTATTTTCAACAGTTAGAAGATGAAAGAAATTTCAAGATGTTTTGTTGCAAAACAATGCGGAACGCATCACGTTAACTACTAAATACTTTTAAGCTGAACTCAATACGACTAAGTATTTTTTTCCTTTAAACCTATAAGCACTTATTTTTCATTTCTTTTCAAAACTATTTTTTGTTCTAAAAAAGCTTTGACGATTTGGCGCCAATCCAAGGAAAGGCAAGTATAGAAAAACTATACCCTTTAATGGAACTGCAAAAACTGAAGAAAAACAAAATTGTTACAAATATTTTCTAATCGTTTTTATAGAACAAATCTTTTTTTTTAGAGCGGTGTGGATATACATTTACCTTTTAAAGTTACACTTTGTCCTACTGGAAAAATAGAAGCAAAAATTAAAGAAAAAAACTCTCTTAAAAAAAGTCTTCCGTTGACTCTTATATAATATAAATGAAAACACTGAAACTGAAAAAAATATTTTCGAGTGAACAAACAAAATTTAAACCAAATACAGCACTAAAAAGTCTCTGGGTACATTTTTTCGACGATAGTTAGAGTACATACCCGAGTAATTTTTTTATAGTTACTATAAAAAGAAAAAGTTTACCTGTGTTTACGGACAAAAAGCAACTAAGTACGGGTCATTTTCAAAATTTGCTTACATTTGCTGTCCGGAGGTTTAAAAGACTATTTTGAAGCATAACTTATATTTTAAATTCAATGCGAACAATTATTTTCTGCAAGAAATACCCCCAAAAAATTCTATCACCCACCAAATTATTGAAATTTATTTATTTATTTTCATATAAGTCTTTAAAAATGAGAATCAAGGCAAAAACGCTTGTCCATTTTCAATTTTCGCAAGTTCAACTTTTTTTTCCTATACTTAATAGTAAAAAAAAAGTCAATGCAACATATTATTTTTATATATTGACTATTAGTACATGGTATTTATAATAAATATTGACAATAGTAATTTTATTTCAATAAGAAATGTATGAGTATATTTTGTCCGGAAGTTCTTGTCAAGTCCGTTACCCTAAGATTATTTTAGCTAAAAAGGGTATTTATTGCAGTCAAAAGATGATAACACGTATTCAGTTAACTTAACAAACTAGTGAAGTAACTATTTTGTACCATTTTGTTTCCCTGAGACGAGAAGTATTGCTGTGGTGTTTCGCACAAAATTTCTTCCAGGTGCGTATTTTTATTCTTTGTCTAGTCCGTTACCAAAGATTTTAGTATTAACTTTTACTTTTCTCAACTTTTACCCCTAAATATTGTTTATTATACAACTCTAAGAAAATGCATATTGTTGTTCAATTTTTAAATTCGACAACCTAGCCATAATTTGACATTTTGGTTGAAATTGTCAAGTCCGTAACTGGTCAAATCCGTTACCATACAGTATTTATCAATATTTTAACAATCACAAACATCGTTTTAAGCTTCAAGGAAACAAGTCATTTCATATTAAGTTGGTTCTAGGCGCTATGATAGTTCAAAGGTGAGAATTCATATTGGTATTTTGTATGGTAACGGGCGACAATTTTCCTTACAACTTAAAGTTTAAAAACAGCATTTGAATACTTAATTATTCATCAAAGTGTACAACCAATTACTTTTTCACTCACCTAAAATATGTGACTAAACATCTGTTAGTGTTTCTAAAAGAAAATAGCAAGTTAAAAAAATTACTTAAAATTTTTGAAATGTAAGCATATGATGAAAATGACCCGTACGCTTTTTCTCTCTTTAAACTATGCATGTTAGTTAAAATAGGTCGATAAATAGGTTGCGTCATTCAAAAATTTTTTCCTACATACAAGTTTTATTCAGTTTAAGCTGACTATACTCACTTTTAAAATCCCTCTTTTGCAAAAAAAAATAATACAACTTTTGCTCGTTTGAACATGTATCATCCAAAAAATACACACGCGCGCTCACGCGTGTGTGTGTGTGTGTGTGTGTGTGTGTGTGTGTGTGTGTGTGTGTGTGTGTGTGTGTGTGTTAAATATTTTCTCCAAAACATTCAATTTTGAAGAAGACGAAATATGTAGGTTTAGCTTAAGACTGATAAAATAATACCTTTAGTTTCACTTTTAAAAACACTAAGCAATATTGAGGTTTTTAATTGTTTTTTAATCAACGATTTCTAACGACAATCGATCAGTTGTACTACATTCATTCGATTTTACTATAGTCATTCCCTTTTACGATGCCCATTCATTTCTTGAACTATTCATCCTCATAGCTTGTACTCCTTTAAACATGTATAAGAAACTAAGTGTCAGTGATAAAAACAAGATAATGTGATTTTTTTTCTTTTTTAACATAACGGGTAAAAAGAAGCAGTCATTCGATTTAACGGACTACATAAGAAATCAGATTCTAACTTGCCATTACATATGTATTTGACCTTTCCAAACAGTGTTAATCTTTGATTAGTTCCTCACATCTTCTCGGTAAATATCGCTGTAGAAATCCTCACTGAATTCTTTAAATGTAAGTCTTGTTAGACATTCATCATGACCAAAAATATATGCCAAGGAGAAAAATACATTAATATGTTATCAGGTTATTTTCAATAAAAGGAAAACGTTTGGGTACTCTAAAAAATAAACAATTTGTTGAGACCAAGCGCACCTAAAGCACTAAAAGGAATACTAAGGTATTTATAAATATTATTTTTATTTTTGAATAATACTAGTATGTTCATGAAGCTAATGTAATGCGTATTATTGTTATAGATTTTTGCACCAATAAAGTAAACTTGATGTTTTTTTTTTTTCTTTTTTGTGAAAAAAAAAGTGTATGTTACTTAAGAAAACTCTTTTTGGTTTAAGTTGTTTTTATATATGCCCTTCAGCATATGAAAAATAACTATATAGTTCTAACTGATGATTTGATGAGAAAAATAGGGGAAATAAATAACAATTTACTACGTTTTGCACCAAAGACTTAGTTGCTGTATTTGTGAAATCACTAGCTTCTCTTGTTTAATGATGTAACTTTTGAAAGGAAGAACAATAAAACTGCAGGTGGTAACACTTTTTACTACTTATGTCAACGAAAGACAGCGACGAATATTTCAAATTTTCTCGTTTTAGAAAAATTTCATACATTTCATACGGCATCTGTTTTTTACTTTTATGCCTAATGTAAAAGCGCACTTTTACATTAGGCATTTTTGTTATAGCTAATAACTTATTCCTGGAAATTAATACTCCGATCATATTGGCTTTTACTTAATTTGCTTTAAACAAAATCTCGTGCAGAGATCAATCATCTTTTTAAGTAGTTTATCTTCAAAAGGATGATTTTTTTTTACATAATATTACATGGTTCTTTTTTTTTTCTCTTTCTCTTCCTTTTTTAAAATCTCGCTAGCATAGCTAGATCAAATTTTCTGTGAGAGTTTGTAATAAATGTCCTTAGATGTAGAATATTCACTACAGTATTAGTTTTTTTAAAGAATAAATAACTGAAGGCAATATATGTGTTTGGGGGAGAGATAGGGTTAGCGCTCAAAGCTATTATAGTGCTACTGGTTTAAATTTAACGAAATTATTATGCTTCCATGCACATTTATAGCACACGTTATTTACCTCATTTTTTGGTAACAGTGGCAGAAATCTTTAACTTTTACCGATCACGTCGGATAAAAAGCTTAGCCCCTGATTAAATAACGTCACTGACTGATTTAGTGTCAGGTTAATGCATTTCAAGTTCGGCCATGGTATTTTAAACATTTATACCGCGAACAAACAGTCTAAATACAATAACTTGGCAACGTAAAGCTAAAAATATCCTAGCCCAAAAGCATTCAGATGATGTATGGTCGTAAAAAAAATGTGGGAATAAATCGACCAGAAGCTTGAAAAAAGGAATTTTTAATTCCGCATTTAATCGCTATTGCTGATGGAAAAGTGAAGCAATGGATTAAAAAGAGTTCTCAAACTAATTTATTTTTCTTTATGCTTCGAGCGATTACACCATTGCAATTTGGAACCATCACAGAACTCCAAAATGGAAGAAAGAGAGCGAGCAAGATGAGGGGAGGGAAATACATCCCATTGAAATGGAAACCGACATTTTTGCGTTTCATGTAAACAACCTTTCGAAAGTTGGCTATAAAGGGGCAGGCTAGGCCGCTATTTGCTACCGCGTTCCATACCCAAGTCGTAAAACCCGGAGAGAAGCCATAAAATTACACTTGAGATAGGGAACATTAAAAGTGCCATAAACTCCTTTCCCAGCTCGTTTGATCGTGTTCTGTTGTTTGGGAAGTCTTAGCACTAATTCCGCTAAGATGACTGGGAACTCGTTTTTCAACATTGCTTTAGTACTGCATTAAAAATTGTCAACTGGGAGATTTGAGGCCTTAGTAACACATGTTTAAAGCGAAACAAAAAAGGATTAGAATCGCATAAATGTCTTACTGTGCCCACCAAAACGTCCGAATATGTCAAGATAAACGAATTGGGATCGGCGAAAGTATCCAAATCCGTCACGTTTCTCTACGTTCAAGTCGCTCCCTTTCCGTTAATCTACATTTTATCGAGTCAAGGAGAGGTAAATCATAGGCGGGAAGTAACAGTCTTTAAAACCAAATGCATACTCAATGTATCTAGCGTAAAGATGATCGTAAAAGGAATTTATTAGCTGCATTATTTCGATGTTATTCAATCTCAATAACTGAATTTTCGACTCTTTGTCTTTTAAAATGAAATTATTTTTTAATTGAAGATAACATCTAGGGTTTTTTTTTCTCCAATGCGTGAAAAAACTTCCTTGCATTTTCAGAGGAAAGAAATCCTTTTTTTGGAGGAGTGGAATTTACGGTAGTTAAAAAGGAACCTCTCTGTATAATGATTTAGGTTTAATAAAAGCTGACAAAAAATGAAAAAAAATATTCTACTTTTATTTAAAAATTTTAAACTTAAAAATTAGCAAAAATATATGGATGAAATATTTTTAGAAGCTCATTTGTTTCTCCAAATTTGGTACACATTTTCATTTAAAATACACAGCATAAAAATAACCCAATAAATAGATCAATATCATTCCTCTGTGTTAACTAACAAATAGAAAACACTATTTTTATTTTTCGGACAGCATGGAAAGAAGAGCTGAAAGAAAAAAAAAACGAATCATTTACTATGGTGTGTTTACTTACTTACCGTACCTCACTGTTCAACTAAAATTACTTTTGAATTTAAGTCTCATTATTTTATTTTGAAATTACCGAAAATATTTGGCACGAAACCATTACAATGTTACCTTCTATGCACTATATCAACATTAAGTTATTCATTGTGTCCTGCCTAAAACTTGATGTAGGATTCACACTGCCAGATACAAACAGAGGAGCACTCCTGCTCCCCGTTTGATGTATTTTTGTACTAACATCGACAATTTTTGAATTCGAATTTCCGTCATATTGCCACTAAAATTCATGATTCTCTGGGATAGAGCAATTGTTTGTGATGAAATATATGAGTTGCACGAAAAGTCAGACAGTAGACACATTAGTCGGGTTTTGTGAGATTAATGGTGTATGGGAAAAGTAAAATAAGGACTCGCTGTAGTCGTATGTAAATCCGATATTAATTATACCCATTTGACTTTTTTCGCAGAATATTTCATTAAGGGACTACTGTGTCCTGTTTTCTTCATCAGTATTCTTAAAATTAAAAGTCAACATCACCTTATAAATGATCTTCATTTTAGGATAACTTAATTTATTTCTCACTCACTTGGTTGATAAATTCTCCTAATTTCACTTTGCTCCAATTAGAGCAGAATATAAATATTATTGTTTCTCAACTAGTTATTTGATATAAACTTTAAAACGACTATTTAAAATTTCTCAGAATTCCTTAAAATATTTTCCACATATTAATATTGCAAATAAATGATATTATACTTGCTAAACATTTCATCCTTTAGTGTAACCTTAATAACTTCGTCCCAAATTTATTCTTTATATTTAAATTCATTAATTACTTCAAGCCCTAAAACCATTAAAGATAATTGCATAACTCTTGTCATAACAACAATTCAAGTATTCCCTTATTACTATATCGCATATAGAAGGCGAGGAATAATTCGCAATGAATATAAATCTGTTAACTAATATTCATTAAGACTAATTAGAAGTATGCAGTTTAAATTGCATTTCTGCAGAAAATACAAATATATTGACAACCAAGCGGAATGCATGCCATTCAAATTTACTAAATATTGGAATAATCTAAATTAGGGCTCAAGATTTAGGTTATGCATTTATGCTTCTTGGAAAAATAATTTCTAACGAGTTATTTTATATTGATCACATTTAAAGCTAAATAAATTTTAAATGTACTAAGATGAACATTTGTAATTATTTCGTAATAATTTGCATTAATGGTTAAAGGGGTCTTCACTCCTTCCCCCTCCCCTTATTTTTGTTTAGATCTCTTACCTGTCTAGATATTAAAATGTATAAAGTAAGACGAACGCTATAATAAGGGAGATAAATTTTCTTTGAAGTTTCATTAATATAATTATTGGATATTTTACAG
The DNA here is from genome assembly GCA_038373865.1 of Uloborus plumipes. Taxonomy (NCBI): domain Eukaryota; kingdom Metazoa; phylum Arthropoda; class Arachnida; order Araneae; family Uloboridae; genus Uloborus; species Uloborus plumipes. Next base: position 40,123 of record JAXGGA010000291.1, read on the forward strand.
TTTTTTTTTCATGCATCTCGTGAAGAAAAAAATACTGATAGTGCAAGCTTCTACAGAAACTAACTGCTAGAAATTAAAAAGGACGTTACCTACATTTTCTTGTTTGATTCTTTAAAATACAAAGCCGGAATAACTAAACTACTTTGTGATCCAAATAAATTCAGCTGTCTTCACCATTGGAGCTTGACCGGAGATTGATATCGTTACAACACCGTGTAGTTTTAATATAGATACCCATTTATTATGTAAACCAGTTAGTATCAAAAAGATTAGAGAAACAAGTTCTATCGCAGCAGAACAATATCATAGATTTAATATTTTAATTATGAAAGAAATAATGAAATTTATTCAAGTCTTTAAAAAATATATAAAACCTCTTCCTTTCCACACTAATGGGACTTTGTGCTAATTAGCAAAGATTTTTACCAAACTGAATTAAAAAGTCATAAGTGAACAACTATTCTTCACTGACACTTAATCGTACCAACAAGCACCCTCAAAAGGTATTTGAACCACAAATGAAGCCCGTAGGATTTGATTTTTTAATTTCAGAAACTCGAATAATTGGGGTCGTGTGTTATCTAGGATGAATTGTCATGCTGTTAGATCTAGTGTCAACGTCTACCGTTTGACCACGCATATAGTGGAAAATTGGGAAGAGGTCAGGGAGTGTGATGTCTAAGGAATCAATACAAAGAAAAACGATGCTCATAATAAATTTAGCATGATATTGTTCTGAAATTTTGGAGTTGGTTGGCTAAACATATTACTACTAGGAAGAATAAAATACCTGTAACTTCCATGAGTTCCATTTTGAAATAAGTATAAGAATTTAATAACGTGGGATGAAGTAGCTGTCACACCTAATATCTAAAAAGAGCATTCATTTTAGCCTAAAAATGCAATGTCTGCATTCATATATCTTCTATTGAAGTACAGTATACAACATTTTTTGCTCTTAGAAAAATATAAATGACACAAAATTGCACACTTTATCGCAGATACTTGTTTTGGGGCTGCGGGGTGTTTTTTTTTTTTTGAATGAAAAATAGTTTAAACGCTGGGAAAGATGTCAGACCTTGCTTCCGAAACACCTGTATGCAATGATATTACAGTTGTGTCTGTCACCATGTTGTTCTTTTATCTAATCATTATTAGATTTGTTTAGAAAAGTTTCTTTACATCGAAATTGTGAAACAAACTGAAAAGAATTGGTAGAATATGAAAGATCTGTTAGTCCAGTAGTTTGATTTAATAAGCTAATCAGTTTTCATACCAAAATTCGACAACGAGAGGAATTATTTATGTCTGTTTACTGGCAAATTAACGATTCTTTGAGCAAAATAATTAACAAAACAATAACCAGATAGTAGCTGAAGCTGCAGTTTACAAGAAATATTTAATATTATTTAAAGGCATACTATTTTCCGGACGGAATAAAACACTCTATCACTAATTTCTATATGTTTTAAGATATATTTAATGCCTTTATTAAATAAAAATTTGGACAGGAACATTCTTTATTCCAAATAAAGAAGAAAGACGGAACAAACATTTTCAAGATTTTCTAAAACGAAATATATTTGACAATACGAATTGCATTAAGACGCAAAATGCTATATAGTAATACTTTCTTCTTCATTTTAAAAACACATTTTTGCTTAAAAATGGATTTTGTGGTATGAATTAAGTCCACATTATTGGACTACATCCAACTTAAACACAGTTTGGCGTTACTTGCATTTGGAATTTCAAGTTTATTTATTAATTTTTTCCCAGTTAAAGAAACACGTGAACGAATATTTATGTTCCATGGACATTCGAATTTATTTCAGAAAACATTTTCAAAAAACATTAAATCTTTTGAACTTAAAGAGAGAAAAAAAAATGTACTTGGAGCTGAAAATATTCATGCAATTTAATGGGTTCTTTTATTGTATTGTATTTTAAAGAATAAGTAAAAAGATTTTTCTTCAAAAGAAATTCATTTTCCATGCCAAAAAATGTTCAAGAAATAGAAATGTTGAAATAGTTCTATAAACACTTCAGAAACAGCAACATAAATTTAAATAAATGTCCGGAAGCAATTTTTTTGTAATAAAATACACCTTTTATTATAAATGCTTCGCAAAAATAATTTATCGGTTGCCTGTAGTTTATATTTATTTCGTGCTTCAAGTTTTAAAAATCAAAGTATTTAAAATATGTTTAAATTTTATTCATCTTAGATATCTTCCTTTCAAATATCGATATTTTTGTCTTTTTTCATCAATGCATTTTTTTTTCTGTTTTGACACATAATTGCGTCATTGTGAGCTAGCAAAAAATTTCCATGTTTGGAAAATTTTAGCTGATGATTCAGCAAAACTGGAGGGCTGGTGCAAATTTAAAAGCTAAAAAGCAATATTAATTTTTACGACTTATAATGTCTTTTTTCTTCAGATATATATATAGTTACTGTTCGTCCGTGAAAACCATGCCTAGCAGTAGCAAACCATTCCACTTAAACTTCAGGAACCGGGCGGTACATATGTTCCCAGGTAGCACAAATAATCTTTAAATGCTTTATAAACGTTTTTAAGCGGTTGTTACAACGTTAATAACCATTTTACAACCTTTAAAAAACGAAGTGTGCTACTTGGGTTGTACCATAGGTCTTGTTTTCTTTAGAGGACGGGGTTGAAATTTTCACTCGAACCCTTTGGAGCCGAAGATTTTTTCAAGGTCTCATACGTCTGGTACGACAGTTTATACCTTCTTTTTTCAATGGGAAATAAATCTGTGGTTCAACTGTCGTACTACCTGGTCGAAAGAAAAATTTCTATATAAACAGCCCGGATCCAAAAGGCTGAAAATGAGGTGATGGGTTCTGACAAAAGGGTGAAATCTGACAAAACTTTCGAGTTGAAATCTGCAATCATAACGCGTTATCATGATTGAAAGATTATAAAGGAGTTTCAAATAATTGAAGAACCATATTTAGAGGAAATAAGAATGAAAATTAGTAATACAGGGTGTATTAGTTAAATGTTTCAGAATTACTAGGAGTGGCATGTTGCACCCTGATGGCTTGAAATTATATATCAATGTGCAGTTGGAAATACTTTTCCGAAGCGGTGATGTACACAGAAGCTCCATAAAGAAAAGATAAAGTAATTGAAAAATTTCGATCATAATAGAAGTATAAAAGCAAAAAAGTACATAGGTCAAAGTAAGTGTTCAAAGTTTTTGCCACGGGCTACAATGCACACTTTAAATCTTCGGCGCATGGGACTCCGAACTGTGTGGAATACTCCCGGCATATCTCGAATTTCACCGCACAGGGAAAGCATTTTCGACCGCTCATTGCTTTATGATGTCGAATAATCAGGATGCTCTTAGGAGTTCTGACACGTTAAACTGATACATTATGCATAGTAAATCTCGATTAAATATTTGCAATGCTGCATAGTGGTGGTTAATTTGTACGAGGTTTTTTTTTTTTTTTTCAACCTCCGTTAGGCTATAAAAAATAAACGGATTCAAATAAGAAAAATGTCTTATTATCAAAAGTAAGGTACAATCCTCTACAATTCTCTAAATTTTTACCTTGACGTTTGAAGCAGTTGTTGTATCTGTGAACCAGCTTTCTTATAGTCTCCTCGTAGAATGTTGCCGCCAATGATTGGAAGTGAGTTGTGACGGTGTCTTCGGGCTCCACGCCACTTTGGAAGCCCGATGCCTTTTCAGACCCCAAACAGGGGTCTCTCCAAGCAGGGTTGACGGTCATTACCATGCCCCCAAGCAGGGGGGCATGGCAATGTCCGTCATCATAGTGCTCGTGTAACAAAAACGGTTAGGAATTTCATGCATTCAATGGGAAATTTTTGAACACCCACCTTTAAGTTCCGACCGAGCACCAAGTGACTTTCCTCTGATCCCTGAACTGAAGCAGGGACTTGGAGACCCCTTCTTGGGGTCTGGAAAAGCATCGTGCTTCCAAAGTGGCGTGGAGCCCGAAGACACCGTCACAACTCACTTCCAATCATTGGCGGCAACATACTACGAGGAAACTATTATCAAGATTGTTCACAGATATAAAAAATGCTTCAATCTTCAAGGCAATAATGTAGAGAATTGTGGAGGATTGTACCTTACTTTTGATGATAAAATATTTTTCTTATTTGAATCCGTTTATTTTTTATAGCCTAACGGAAGTTGTAGAAAAAACAATCCTCGTATTAAAAATGTACTTTTTTCCAACCTTTTACTATTTAGTATTTTGTGATTAGTTCATCTGTTTGTGAAGCATTTTCAAATGAAACCTTATGTAATTGTATAAGTCAGATATTTTAGAAGCGTAATATAGTTTCTTTTAGAAGCAGAGAAGAAAAAAGAATAGAATTCAAAAGGAAAAGTATTTCAAAGAAACATCACGAATTTGTCATTCGTTGCGTCTTAAAAGGCAAAGCCATTTCCATGTGATTTTATAGTATGAACGGGATCCAACCTCATCGTTATTCACAGTGAGATACATTTGCATACATTTTCTTACGCAGCCACAATCACGCAAGGCATAAGATAAACAAATCCGCAGAAATACTCTTACATACGGGGAAGTCTCTTCATTTTCTCTGAGAAAAGTAACATCGAGTTATTTTTCTGCTTCTTCCACTATCGTTCCGTTGTCATAGCGCAGCGATTTGAGTTGTTCAGAACTTTCCTTAACCCCAGCCTTATCTTCACTCCTTTATCCTGACACATGAAAAGAAAAGAACATCGAAATGCCTAGTTGGCAGCCTGCCAGGTAATGTTGCATTCTAGAAGACATAAAGCAGCTGGGAAGTTTTTAAAAACTATCATGTCAAAAGGAAAATGAATTCATTCTTTACTATTTTGTATTTCTGTGAAGGTTGTAGAACACACACTTAGCTATGGGGAGAGTTATATATCACTCTGTGAAGCGTGAATTCTTCTTTTACGCGTAGTAGTTGATAAGGATCTTTTATGAAATGTTTTAGTATTTAAAGAAATAATACAATTATTATTCAAGCTTTTTTTTTTTTTTTTGCGGGCAAGCAATAGAGAATGGCTAAAATTAATAGACAAACCAACGATTATTTTGGCAAAGTACACAGATTGTGGCTTTTATTTATAAAGGAAAAACATTCTTTTTGTCTACTTGTAAGAGTAGCATGCTTCGGAAAGTGATATAGAAAATTAATTTCGACAAAATTGAGAGACATGATAAATAATCCCTCAAAGCAACTGTCAAGGTTATTTTCTCATGGTACAGAGATTTTGAATAAGCTACGGATTCCAAGGAAGGAGCTCAACATGTCACGTAAAGTTACAGGTGCAAAGTTAAAGCGAGTCACAATGACCCCTGTCAGAATGTCGTAATTGTGACATCCCACGGAAGTCACACTGTCCCACGATTATAACGTGTTTTATGCAAGCACAGAAACCTTGATTTGAACACGTATTGCCAATTCTAATAGTCTGGTTTATGTATGTATTGGCCACATAATGTAAATTCTGGCAGTGCTGGTGCTCGTGTTGTTTAGCAGAAATATTAGCAACGACGAAATTCCTCAGCTCCTAGCTTTGGCGTCAACAAATTTGGCAGATGTTAAAAAACTTGCTGAGAAACTTGGTTCTAAAATTTTCCTACATTTTCCATTATCATGCTATCGAACAATATGGTAAATTAGACTAAGACGTAGGGAGAAAATATATTATGATGCAAATGCATTTCTTGTTGCTATGGTTTTACATAGCGCATAATATTATTTTAAAGTTATTATACGCTATATAATAATATTTATGTATATATATATATATATATATATATATATATATATATATATATATATATATATATATATATATATATAATTAGCTGATACGGAGAACTCTGTTCCGCCTTAAAAGCAATAAATATGCAAATTTTTGAATTTATTAAGTTTTTTTATTAGAAAATACAAAAAAAAAATAAATAAATAAATAAATAAATAAAAAATAAGTACCTACATTAATCATCCATTATTGTTTCTGTATTTACAACCTATTCTACTGCGCTCCAGAAGCTTTCAGAATATGTGCTTTATGTCGCCCGGCGTCAGAGGCTCAAAAAAGGCTTAGTTAAAAAGATAATTTTTTCGGACTTCTTATCAACTGACTGCTCCATCCATAAATCCATCCAAACAAACTTTTGTACATATAATAGTAGTAAGAAGAACAGCCATTTAAATGCAGTCCAGGAGCTATCCCACCAAGCGCTTTCCACCTCTCAGCCTCAGAGGCGTAAAAACTCTTAAGTGACAATCGTTTCTGACAACTTATCACATATAAATTTCAAAAGAAGTAACGCGTTTGTTTATAATTTACTTCACAAAAAAGTCAAATAACACTCAACGCACCGCTAACTTACAACCTGTTTACTGCGCTCCGGAAGCTGCTAGAACGTGTGCTTTATGTCGCTCAGCCATGGAGATTTCAAAAAAGGCTTAGTAAAAAGGCTTATCCAAGAATATAGAAAAGCTGGTACCTAAATAGATAATTTGCAGTAAAAAATATATTGCGGTCCTGAATTGAATTAAAAACTATTCTATCATTTAAGTTGGATTAAACTGAAACTGCGTGCAAAATTTGGTCAAAATCGGTTCAGTAGCTGAGGAGTCCATCGGCCACAAACACAGGGACACGTACTTTTTTATATATTAAGATAATATTAATATTATTAATTAATATTTATTTTTATAATATTATTTATTAGTAGTATTTTAATAGCGAGGAAATTTCTCTACAGAAAACGGAGTTTAATTTCTTATTCTCATTTGGTGACAGGTTAAGTACTTACTTCAGCTCTTGCTTCAGTTTAAAAATACATATTATTCATTTGGGAGACATTATTGTTTACATTTAGCTTCCGCTAAACACTTAGAATTTTAGGAATAAAATGCTATGTGTGCATTTAATGCGCTAAAGATTTTTTGTGTAAAGATTTCAAGTCTACCCATCGAGTTTTGCTGGCTACAAACATGCATATAGCACCATTTTAAAGTTGATTTGTTATTTGGTTGAAAAAAGAGAGAAAATTTCAGTACAGCTTTGGACACACACACACACACACACACACACACACACACACACACACACACACATATATATATATATATATATATATATATATATATATATATATATATATATATATATATATATATATATATATATATATATATATATATAATTTGCATATCATTCTTTATGTTTTTTATATTTAGTCTTTATATTTTTATGTGTGCAATTCACTCTGTGTATATATACAAATTGATGAAAAATCATTACAAATAGTTATAATTTGCCATTGCTATTTTCATTTGGCAGAAAAAACATAGCAAGTTTTTCTTTCTCGCAGTAGTAGTAAAACATTAACTTCAAGAACGCTCCGTTTCTTTCTTTCATTCGTTTTACAACACGACAGCCACAAAAATATCCCCATGCTTTCCTCGACAGTTTTATTGTATTTTCCACATAGACCATCTTTTTCAGCTTGGATATAAATGTGTCACCGACTGGATGTTATCTTTAGTACTGACTAAGTCTTTTAATGCTTCTTTTGTTACAAAGTATCCCCAGGCGCTGTTGGAAGGTCCACCACTATGTTTAGGCAAGAACGGACTCCCATCTCGTTTCTCAAATCAATACTTGTAGGAGAACGAAAAATATTGTGACACTTTTTCGCTCATTACTAAAAGAAGTACTTTTCTTTCTAAAATCCAACATTTTTCTTTCTTTCTTTCTTTTTTTTTTTAATTTTAAGCATGACTTAAATGTTTTCACCCTTAAATTTTAATTATTTGCATTTTAAACTTCACTTAGACAAAATGTCTTCATGATAAATGTTGAGATGAAATGTTTCGTTAAATAGGCGAACATTTCCAGAAAGTTGACAAGATGTTTCTGTCCCTTCTACATGCAATTTAAATTTAAATTTCAAAAAGATGAATAAATATATAAATAAAAACAAATAAAGTATAATAAAAACTATAATAAAGAAAAATTATCTAAAATGATAGTTATTTAGTTATAACTAAATTTATTCCCAAAAACAATGGTACGGAGTCTGAAATTGTTTGAAGAAAATTACTAAGGAAACTATAAACATGCAAATATCAATAGGTTTGAAGCTTTATTTGTAGTACTAAGCAGTACGTTTTGTCGACACAATTTTCGTTGCACTGTTTATTATTTAAATAATTGGGAATTACAAGAAGGAACAATTCAATTAATTACTCCTATTCATACCCCACAAACAAATTTAGCTGTAAAAAGTGATCATAAAAGTAAACAATTAAAAACAAAAAATAAATATAAAATAAATTAAAACAAAAAACAACAAAAAACATTGTCCAACACTACGAACAATTGTTCAAAAATATAATGGTATATATTGTACCTTAAATTGTACCGTAAATTGTATCTTGCAACGTCGTGAAAAAAGAAAATTGACAACATTTTTACATTGATAAGTTATTTACCATAATATCTTTCATAGATACAAACACAAAATATGTATATTTTTATCCATTGTAATACCGTTTTTAATACATTTCTTCATCACGCTTACTGAATTTAGGAAAAATGCATGTTCAAAATAACTGCTTAGTTATAAAATAGAAGCACATTTTTGTTTAATAAGGATGGTGGGAGGGGACAGTGCGAGCGCTTATGGTTTATTGAACAATTTGTAGTTGTTCTCGTCTCGATTAGCTATACCAATGTCGCTTTGAATTTTTAGACTTATTTTGAATTACGGCTGTTTGCAAGCTTATTTCTATATCAAGCGTTTAAATATGTGTCTTTAAAATACATCGATTCATTAAAGATACATTTGAGACATTATATAAAGTATATGAATGTACCAAGTATAGTTTTATCTGTCGGCCTTTTGAATTATTTCTGAGAACGTTCAATGTCAGTAATCGAATCATTGTTCAAAGCATTTGATAATACTGAAGATTGATGCGTGTTGATTACTTGTAGCGTTTAATAGTAGAGTTAATTAGTGTAGCCTTCAATTTCATTGAGAGAAAAAAGAACATATTAAAAAAAAAAAGTTTTTAAGGAAAACTAGTAAAAGCGTAAGTAGCAAAGTATTTGTGTAGTGAACGGTTCGCTGTCCTGTAATTTTCGCACTAGCTCTGAAATGAGATTAGATGGGATGATCACATATCCAGCACTACATCACCATGTAATGTACTTATAAATTCATCGCTTTTAATATTTAAACGAATGTAACTTAATTAAAATATGTTGGTGTATTATGCATATTTTAATCTTAAACGTGTTTTCTTTTTTTTTTGTTTTATTACATAATGATTTTAAATAAAAAACAATGAAAATTGAAATACAAAATCCAGAACTGTCATTAAAATGTTCTGAGAAGATTCTATTATTGTGGAAGACTAATATTTGGATAAAATTTAACACATGTTTGATTTGGGCATCCAGGAAAAAAACTATTCCCCTGCATTTGTTTTTTCCCAAAATAGAATATGAGTGACAATGCTAATTTGAAGTTTTTAGGTGTACTGTTTTTACTAAAGTAATCGCTTTTGGATAACCATGCTAAAAAACTATATTTAAGGCATTTCTTTTTCGAACTATGACAAATAAAAAAAAAAAATAAACGCATTATAAAGCTGTATCACTCGCAAAACTGTTATTTTTATAGAAGAAATATTTTTAATGTGTAAAAGATGCTGCAGCATATATTTTGAGAAAATGCCGTTCATATTGTATGTACTCATTGTTAAATGTAGAGCCGGCGTTCACAGTTCGGTGGCTGGATAGCAGAAGGTGTGCAAAATTAAGTTAAGGCAATTCAGTTAGGAGAATAATTGCCGTTAAGGACGAAAATGGCGATGAGTAGAGCTCAGTTTGTAAGTGGCTAAATATTTGGCTTTTCGCACCCCGGACCCGGACTCAATGTAGGGAGGTGATGATGACCGACCACGTGATATTGATGTTGAGGAACAATGGATGACTCGGGGGTCCTAAATTTTCCGATAAACAGTAATGACTTCGGCTCGTGACTCACGGGTGTGTTTAGTGACTGGAAGTACGGTTTCTGATTTGGAATCGCTGGAACAGGACCAGCATGGGGGCAGTGGAGGTAAACGGAGTGAGAATAGATTCCCTCATCGATTTTTCTGATTGCGTGGAGACGGCTGCATGGCGATCTATCTTATGGGCTCTCTGAGCTAAAATTAAGTATCATAAAATAAGTTGGTACTCAGCTATGTCTTGCTTATAGTCATTTAGGGTATTTTTAAGTCATTTCGGGTAACTTTTGAAGCACTTCATATTTTTGCTATTATAGTTTATATTAAAATCATAAAGAGTAGAAAAAGAGCAGATGAATGCATCACTGGGACTTGATACTTTGTAGTTTACTTTTCTTAAACATAAATGAATAAAATAATAATAATAATGAACTTGAAGTTGGGCAAATTATCATGAATGGCTCAAATGTACTGAAAATGAGGGTAAATACTTTAAGGAATAAGTGGAAATGAAAAATAACTAATAAATACAGTGATAAATGAATAAAATTATTCTAGAATTAGCTGTTTTCATGAAAACATGGTTAAATGCAGAGAACAAATCATTTATGCCATTTCTAAGTGTTGTTTGTTTTACATATGAAAAAAAGAAAGGTAAAATCAAAGTAAGAACGTAACATTTTTTAGTTAGTTTTTGTTTTGAACCTTTAGCTAATATAAAGGTACGAATTAATAAATTCATAAATAAGGTTGTTTCTGCTCTTTCTGAACAATGTACCAAATTGCTCCTTCAAATTCAAACACTGCCGAACATTCGTAAAACATCTATTATGAATAATATCGTTAAGAACAATGGACTAAAGACTAATAGAATTTTAAGCGTTAGTTATGTTTATTTCAAAACATACTTTCTAATATACATAGCTTTAAAACAAAGGACAATCTTATCCAACATCATCGAAGGCCACTTTAATTTGTTTTTTTATTCGGATATTTCGATGCAAGCATGCAAAATCGGATCAGAGAACTATTTTACTAAAATTGAGAGCTTATTATAGGCATAAAGAATCTTAAGATCATTTAAAACAAAAAAAAAACTCATCGATTGTTTTATGCAACTTAAATTTATTTTTGAGCAAAAGCTCCAGATAACGATAAAGCTTAACAGAGGTGGGGATCTCATAAAGAAAATTCCGGTTGTTATTCTTTGATAATAAGGCAGTTGAAATCATATTGTCAGAGTAGCCAAAAAGGAAAAAAAAAACAAATAAGAAAAACCATGACGCTAATTAAAATATACGGAAAGATAAGCCAATAGAATTATTTCCTATGTTTCCCTTTAACGCAAAATTTAATTATCTAAGCAAAAGTTTTATAATCGGACGGTTTTCAGAAAATAAACAATCCATTTTGTGGAGTTGGGGCGTTACATGGAATAAAATTTTAGAATATTGAGGAAGCGCGTGTTTGTTTATTTTGTTCTGAAAGAACTGCTTTATGATGTATGCATATAAGCACTGAATAGAGCCGGTTCCAGGAGAAAAACTTGCTGTCCCATCTGCCCTTATCGTTCATTACTCTCTGAAATGTAAAAAAGTCGGAGCATAATTTATTTGGTAACTTGAATGCGTTTTAAAGTTTTTTTTCTTTGTTTTGTTATGGAAACGATGCATCATCAATCTCAATTTATTTTTTCTCTTGAATGGTTTTCGAACAACAAAACTATCACGAAAGAATAGATTTTTCTACCCGTAGCTGCTTTGAGTTATGAATAAGATATAGCTGACTGTATTTATTTCTAATGACACACAGTATATAATTTTAAATGCAAGCGGCAAACTGCCATTGTTTTTTTAAATATTACAATTACACAACATAAATGTTTAGCATACCTTTGGATATTAGTATTTTAAATAATTCCCGCATGAACACATATCATTGTTTTGAAGAGTTATACATTTTAACTTAATTTTTAGATGTACTTCGGTTATCATTTATTATTTTTACTACACTTTCACTTTAATTTTTTTTAACAAAACGCGTTAATTATCAGTTTAGCGTATTAATATTTCATTTTGTCCATACAAAAGCGTATTAGTCGTAGGTTAACACAGTTTTGACAAGGATTTGAAAAATGATCAATAGTAATCAACTCTGTAAAATTAGCTGAATGTTGCTGTACTTTATTAATAAAATATAATCAACATTACAAAGGTATTCCCTAAAAATATGTGCAAAATGGCAACATTTTCAAACAGTAAATTATGAAAGTTTTCATTACAGTCGTTTCTCGAATTCGCTTCTTGTTTTAACTTCAATATGAATGTAATGAGATTAAATAAAAAAACTCAGCGTCTAGTTTTCGTACGAAAATGAATGAAAATATAATATATATATATATATATATATATATATATATATATATATATATATATATATATATATATATATATATATATATATATATATATATATATATATATATATATATGAGCCAATATTTAGAAAAGTGCCAATTTGAAGTTGGAGTTTTCTGGAAAAAAAATTTTTTTGCAGAAAAAAACTAACATTAGATTTCCGTCTAAATTGGGTCTAAATGCAAGAAAATAAAAGGGGGGAGGTCAAGGAAGTTATTTACCCCCTCCTCAGATACCTCCTCTGACGGCGGAACTTGGGACACGCTTATTTCGCAACGGCTAGAAAATCAGAAATCGATTAAAACAAAAATGAATCAAAATATTAACAAAGGGGTAAAAAAAGAATCGTTTTTTGTGCAAGTGCGTTATTTTAGGAAGTTAGAAAGTTCGCATGACCTGTTTGCATGCTAAGCTTTGCTACTGGGGACACGTTACCGATCTGATTTTTGATGTATAAAAACTATAACTTCTGAAGAAAAAAAATTTTTTTTTCTGATGTTATTAGATGAAATGAAAGCAGAACCTTATCTTCTTTCTGGGGAAAATTATTTTTTTAACTAGTTTTTGAAATACTAGTGAAAATTCACTTGGGACTCAAATTGGCACTTTTCTAAATATTTGCTCATATATATATATATATATATATATATATATATATATATATATATATATATATATATATATATATATATATATATATATATATATATATATATATATATATATATATATATATATATATATATATATTGCTAAAATATTTACATTGAAAAAAATACATAAAATAGTTTGTCTGTGTTAAAAAACGTGTTTTTAATGTCTTAAATATACTTGTATATCGTGGGGTTACAAGTGAAACACACTAAGTCAAAATTATTAATTTTCAGATTTTTAGTTTATCTTACACACAAAAATGAGCCGTTTCTACTGGTGAAACCCACTAAGTCACTACTTTATTTAATTCAGTTTTTTAAACAAATTTGTAATCACATTAAGTACTCAAGCCAAGTAGTTCTTACAGGTAAAACACACTAAGGCATTTAGTTGCTTTCTAATGTTGAAAAATATTTCATATTAACAGTAAAACAGACTAAGTCCATGACTTAGTGTGTTCAATTCTCGGAATGTCATTTCCAAAGAAGTTAAAATAAAAATTTTTTGATCAGCGTTTTCTCAAAATCATGTTTTCTGACTTAGTGTGTTTCACTTGTAACCCCACGATATGTAATGTCTTACAAAACATGCGACTGCTTTAACTATTGCTCTAGTATCAACACAGTCAAAAGAAAATAACAACGTCATTTTATGTTACAAGTTAGTGTTTTGAATTTATATACTAATACACTGTTACATAACAGCTAATATAATACATAAGGGTACATTAATTTTGTTACCACATGCACATTGCAGAACCTAGGGTTACCTTATGCTGTTTAAAACCCTGTTTTTTAAAAATTCACAAAGACACACCAATTTACTTCAACAATAAGGTATCTTCAACCCTTTTTAAGAATAGTGGCTCCGTTTAAGGCCATCTAACAAACCACCTTCTTTTCGTCTACCATTAAAGCCACTTTGCCATAAAAGAGTTTAGTACTTTAAAATGAAATAAAAAATGGGGTATAAAGTTTTCAAAAAATAACAAATATGTAAAAAGATTCAAGCATTTAAACACATTATCTCACAATGCAGAATAAAGCCGTATTCCTTGCTACCACACCAATAAATACATCACAAAACTTCTCCGTAACATGGTATTTCATTAAAGTTTTAATAACCGACGCATTTCCTTCATAACTTCCAACCGTATCTATTTCAACTGACATAAAGTCATCATGATCTCGCTACAAAATCGTACGTTTTTCTATTTTTCCGTGCATGCATTTTACATGGAATTTCGTGTATCATTTATCTCTTCATTTCCCTGGTAGAGGTAGGAGCCGAACTCTCCAATTCTGATATATTTGGATCGGAACTATTCCACCTTTCACGTCATTATTCACGTCCCAAACACAAAGGAGCTCAGATATCTTGTTAAATATGCGAACCTATGGAATGTGATACTTTGGTCAAATGATGAACTTCCTCTCAGAGTGGTGAGGTGAATTTATCAAAGGCAAATGCGATTTGCTGTAACGGCGTATTTGTAAATAGGGGCTGTTCTTTTGAAACAAAGCATTATATTATTCACTCTGTTGGAATGCACACACACACACACACACACACACACACACACACACACACACACACACACACACACACACACACACACACACACACACACACACATATATATATATATATACAGTCGAGCCCGCTTATTTGAATATCGCTTAAAGGAATATCCCGCTTAATGTAATACTTTTTCAATGTACCAAACCATTGAAATGCATTAGTTTCATCCCGGATAATGGAATATCCCGCGTATTAGAATATTTTTTCGTGGCAAAATGGCTATCCCATTAAGCGGGTTCGACTGTATATAATTTTATATTGTTATAAGTGTTACCCCTTATTTATTTTCCTTTTTGTTGGTAAGTAACTTATTTTCTAAACCAAATTTTAATACAGTCGAGCCCGCTTAATAGAATAGCCGATTTGCCAAGAAAAATTATTCTAATAACCGGGATATTCCATTAACCGGATCCCATCCACACGACGTTTCAAATTGCATTTAAACCAAGAGTGATATAAAAATTGCTTTAACCACAGGTATATTTATCAACAAATATCTAATAATTAACTTAAAACATATTAACATAATTTAAACATATTAAAATGAAATTGGATAAGAAATGATCTCATGTTATTGCAAAATACACATATTTGCAACATTTGTTTGAAAAATTAAGTGTAATGTTACTCACTTATTTGTTGCTAAAAAAGTCGGATATTTTAGATTGTTTACTGCTCTGTGAATGCATCAAGTCAGTAACTTGATTATCCGTAGTAAAGTTAGTAAAGTGGTGAGTTAGTAAAGCAAGTGAAAGTCAGCATTAGACTTGGTTTCCAAACAACGTCTTGTAATATTACTAGAGTCCTTGTAGGGGAAAGTAGGGTAAAACCGGGTACCTAAGGTTTGAAGGCTCTCAAAACTCAGTTTTTAACATAGAGAAACAAAATTTGGCAAAAGTATGCTCTACTTATCTGTTAATGGAACCGCTTAGTTTTATTTAGCAACACGTGTTAACTGCTGTCATAAAATATCATAATTAGTATAACAGGACACATTAATGAGCTGTAAGTTAGTTTAAGTGTCTTTAAACTTAATTTTTTGCTGTTGCCTTTTCTTTGATTCATTTTTCTTTCCATCAGGTTTTTTTTTTGTGTCCACCTTTGGTCTTTTTATCATTTTTCTTTTTCTTCGCTTCTAGTGTAGATTGAAGTTGACGTTTGTATTGGGAGCCCGTCAAAGTTTTACCTTTTCTTTTGTCCTCCTTCGCGCTTGTCTTTCTCTCAGTGTACGGTGGAGGCATTAATTCGGAAGGTGAAACACTGAATGATGCATCTAGAATAGGTTTAGGGTTAGGAGACATGGACTTAGAACTGCAGGGTAAATTGATTTGTTCGGGTTCCGAAGCTGTTAGATTCGATGGTGTTGACACATTAGGAACACTTGCTGCAGGTGTGAAATCTTCATTGTTCGTAGAGTCTTGATCTTGTCTGTGTGGACTACTTGGAGCTTCCTCTGCGTTTTCTTTAGGTCTTGGTTCAGGCGTTGGTCTATCTGTGGTCAGTGATGGCGCGAAGATGTGTTCTGGAAATATGTTTCTGTTTAGTGGATATATGCATGTCTGTTTGAATCCATTTGTTGCTGTTTGCATCACAACTGCTTTCAAAAAGGCACTGCCAAAGAGATTGTAGGCTCTGGGCATCCTGAGTCCTAAAATAAGGACTATAATAGACTGTAGTAATTTAACACAAATTGGTCAAATAAACACTAAAATAAAAAAAAAATTTAAACATAAACACTGTTCTCCTCAGCCCCCAAAAGAAATTTAATTCCCGACCCCCCCGGGGGGGGAGATAATATTTGTATATTATTGTTTAATATATCTTGTCTTGAAACCTCATTGTAAAATAATTTGGTTAAATAAAAATTGTTTTTTCATTATATAATAGACTTATTATGTTTTAAAAATCAAGGGGTGAAACCGGGTACACGGTTTTGCCCCTCGGTTAGTACCCGGATTCACCCCGCACATAAAGCTTTCATAAGACATGGCGTCAATTGACTATACAGAACGCTACAGACAAATACTTACAATGATAATGAAGGTAATTAAATGCTGTACAAAGAGAGCTACATACCTTTATTCTTGCAGAAACAGGAACGTAGTACAATTCGGTTTTGTTTTGCTCAAAAATCGTAAGAAAAAACCACTCAAATGGAATTTCCTTCACAGGAACGAGATGAGCGTGTCTATTGCGTTCTGATGCAATCGCCACTGCTTCTTCGTTAAGGTGGAAGGTAGTTCTTCTGTTTTTCACGCGATTGCATCGCTTACAGAGGCTAGAAGGGGGTACCCGGTTTGCTCCCGACTACCCGGTTTTACCCAACTTTCCCCTATACAAGCGTAGCTCAGCTTCTATATAGGGACTCTAAATATTACCAGCGTTATTAACTTCAACACGCGGAGTTCGCTGTCTCAAACTTTTTTGCAAGGTGTAATTTCGTACATTTATTAGATTTTCACATTTTTCTCTTATTTCTCTGGCTCCGTAGAGGTGAGGCTTAATCGAGACTTATTGCTCATTCTCTGAATAGGGAAATGTAGCAGAAGGTACAGAGCACAGTGGGGCAACAAAAAGGATAAAACGCCAGCGAGAGAAACATTTCCTTCAAAATCTAGGAATCGCCTTTTTCTGCCCCAACTGATTGACAAAAAAGACTTTTGAAGAGTTCCATATTCTTCATATTCATTATTGTTCTTTACAAGAGGAGATATCTGAATGGAACCGGTTGGAAATGGGAAAATATGGACCTCAGCATGGCTAAAAATTATTCTTTTAACCGGGATTGCTTCAAAAAATGTATTACTTTAACCGGGAAATTTAACATAGAAATGATTTACCACGGTTGGGTACATTGAAAATGTATTACATTAAGCGGGATATTTCATTAACTGATCTTCCATTAAGCGGGTTCGACTGTAATAGCACGTGCCGTGTTGAAAAATGAAATAAAATAGCCAAATATCTCTATTTCTGTAATATCAGTTTCTATCTCTATTTAACAACTATAAAAACATTGTATTTTAGCAAGAAAATTTGTTATTGCCATCTTTAAGTAGCTGACCAATCGTAATAAGTTACGTAATAGTAAACATGATCCGCGGGAAAATACTACTTCTAGGGAACACTTTTAATGCTTAAGTGCAGAAGTAGTTTCTCAATTTTTCTGCACTTTTGCACTTTCTATGTTTATATGTTAAACCATCACTTCAAAAAAAGATTTAATCATCATGCTAATTAAGATATGCGTTAGTTACTCGTAAAAAAGAGTGTTAGAAAGTTATAGCTTCAATAAGTTCGTCCGATTTTTTTTCCTATCAAGATTTTCTAAAGCAGTTTTTTGAAACGTTTCCAGATCATCTAATTAAACTTTTTCTTCCTCCTGTAATAATCCAAATCCTGAAACATTTAAGATCTTTCATGAGAAATAAGTCTTCTCAACGCTGTCTGATGTTAGTCTAGAAGTAAGTTATTTAACTTACTTCTAGACTTAACTTTTATACAATGTGAAATAAAAGAAGATTTTTTTTTTTAATTAGCACGTTTGTAGCAACTTATCCTACTCTGTTTTTCCTTTTTTTGATATTTAAATTCAAAGGGAAAATAAAGAAAATATATTTGCTTACATACCATGTTGCTGATGTATAGAATAAAAAATATAAATATACTTCTAAAAAAAGATAATAGTTTCTTTCAGCTTAATCATTTTTATTCAAAAAGTGAAAAGCTGATCCTGAAACAATGAACTGTGGAAACAGAAATATCTTGAGCAAATATCAACTAGAAAGTTGATCTTTTTCTCAAAGGAGATGACTTACTTTTTTTGCATTTAATTAAATAATAATCCTTATCAAACATGCCCCTGTTTAATTAGTGATCATACCAAATAACAGCAATTTACTTTTTATTCAGTTACAAATAAAAGCTTTAAATTCGAAGGAATTTCATTTTCAATGCTTTTTTTTTTTTGACTTTTTATATTTTTATAATAGGTGTGCAGATTATTGCTGGAAAATTAAATTAAACAAGTATATAACTGAATTTAAAAAAGACCAATGCAAAATTTCCACCTTTTTTTAAATCATTCTTTTAATTTAAAAGCGTCTTTGTTTTTTCCTTTCTAAGATAATGAATGAATACACTTTCTTTGAATACACCTTCACAAAGAAGAGTAGTCCAGAGAAACTTTCAGTAGGTCTTTGAAAAACAAATGCATGGTTTGCGTATAGTAAATTTTGTGTGTAGAGTCAGTGTACTGCTACATAGTTATATTATGACTCTGTAGCGGTATAGCGGTATACTCTCTCTCACTCTCTCTCTCTCTCTCTCTCTCTCTATATATATATATATATATATATATATATTAGGGTGGGTCAAAAAAAAACTTTTTTCGAAAGTTTAAGGGGCACAGAATTAAAAAAGTACGAAATGGTCTCAAACTAACATGTAGTAATCACATCTAATTAATCTTATTGCATTCTGATAAGTCTTTTTGCTGCCGGATTGCGTTTGAAGTTTTGATACTTTTACCATGCTATATTCCATACAGGATTGCAATAATAATAAATGATACATTGTTAACACATGATTAATGCATTGAAAAACATCTACTTTGTGTTCATACTTGCTGGAGTCTCTGCTGGGAAGTCACGGGAGATCCAAAATCCCTCATTCGGCATATTTTGTCTAGCTTTGCAGCAAATTAGGAGACTTTGAAAAACTGCAATAAAGAGCCATTATTTTGAAATTCAGGCAAGGTGTGGCAGTAACTTTTTTTTGATTTTCTACATTTTTTGTGCGAAAGTACGTCATGAGAGAAATTTCGAGTCTTCCAAAACATTTTTGCTGTCTGGAAAAAAATTCTCAAAGTTTGAGGTTGTGTAATGCTTTTTTAGTAAAACGACTAAAAAACGCATTTCAGTGCGCTATCATTCTTTATAGAAACACCAACTCTCGATTTTGTTTATATTTATTGACTGCACTATGTCCGGTGATGATGGTTCCATAGTTATTTTGGTTGGAGATTGTTTTTTTCTTCAGTTACGCGGAATCAAATTATGGTTTTTAATCAATTTTCGCACGATTTTAACCTGCATTATTTCAACCAAGAATATTAAATAATAAATTTAGCAGAAACTGAAAATTTATATTTTGAAAAAAATATGAATTACAAAATTTGTTCGAGGTTGAATTTTTTTTAAGAGAGAGAGAACCTGAAATTTTTCAAATTTTCAAACTTTGGTTTTTTGATTGCGTTTAACTCAAAATGGCATTACTAGAAAAAATGTTTTTACATATTGTGACACCTGAGTCTGTGTGTAATATAATGTAAAAAAAAAAGCTGCCTGGGGACTCTCTAGTTTTCAGGATAATTATTTTTTTATTATTATTATTTTTTTTTTATATTTGTAGATAACTCTTATGCGTTTTCTCTCAGTCAAAATGTGTCCAATATGTAGGCCAGATCTATTGAAACTTTAATTTTGGCTAGATTTTTAGCATTTTTAGTTTTTTTATTGAATCGGTGAGAGCAAAAACAACATCAGTCAAAAAAATTCAAAAATTCTTTTTTCATGGAAACAACCCTAGCAGCACAATCTCATCGGCCCTTTATCGAAACCAGATGAAATTCTCATCGGCCGATGATCGGATTCCGATGAGTTCTCATCGGGAATTGCTCCAATATGTCTCATCGGCCAAACAGAATCCGAGCAGCAAAATCCGATGAGTTTTTCTCTGAATACGATGAGAGTTGGAGCAATATACGAGCAGTGTAGCTCCGTGGCGATGAATTTTGGATCAAAATTCGATGAGAGTTGGATCAATATACGAGCAGTGTAGTTCTGTGGCGATAAATTTTGGATCAAAATACGATGAGAGTTGGATCAATATACGAGCAGTTTAGTTCCGTGGTGATGAATTTTGGATCATTTTCTCTTCTTTCAAATGGGGCTGCAGTAGAGGCACAACCTTTTGCAGACGTAGTGCGATCCCCCAACCGAGTGCGACTGGCCAACTCCAGAATCAAACCCGGGTTATCGGCGCGGAAAGCCAACGCTCTACCACCACGCCACCAAGTCTACGATTAATGAGACCAACACTGCATATTTAATAAAAATTTGAGATTGGGAAAATTTTCATCAGAAAATTTGATCATTACGACCTCTTTCCGATGAAATCTGTAGCTTGGCATTTAGCCATTTAGCACCCCAAAGACCCCCGTACCTTCCAATTTTCTGTAGCTTGGCATATTTCCATCGGGAAATTTGATCGGAAGTATATAGTTTTCCGATGAAACATAGCTGGGCTAATTTTCATCGGGAAATTTGATCGGAAGGATATCGTTTTCCGATGGAATATAGCTCGGCTAATTTTCATCGGGAAACTTGATCGGAAGGATATCGTTTTCCGATGAAATATAGCTCGGCTAATTTTCATCGGGAAATTTGATCAGAAGGATATAGTTTTCCAATGAAATATAGCTCGTTTTTTTTTTTTTTTCATCTAGAAATTTGATAGGAAAGATATCGTTTTCCGATGGAATATAGCTCTGCTTATTGTCATCGGGAAAGTTGATCGGAAGGATATCACTTTCCGATGAAAAGTAGCTCATCGAAAACCGTGCTCGGATACTGATCGGAACGATGTCATCGTGCGTTGCTTGATCAGTTTACGAGAAGTTCGATGATCGGCCGAGTAAAATCCGATGAGTTGATGCATATTGACAGCAAAAATCCCGTCAATCAGGCCAGTAGTTCCAAAGTTACGGGGCCTCCCTTTTGAACGTTCAGCGCAAAAACGACATGAGTTCGGTGACTGACGTTGTTAATGCACCCAACGCTAGAACGAGCATGACTTTCGAATTGCGCGCATTCGTTCTCTACGATCTGATTTCGGAACTATTAAGAGGACGATAAGTAAACATGATTGGATTTACACACCTAAAGTACTAACTCAGCCAGACTGTTCTTGGGGAGAAGGGTGATCAAAACAATATTTTCTCGAGTAAAATACTACTTTATTAGATTTTCAACAATGTTTAAACCAAAGTATATGGGGTGTTGTTCCTATCTCCCCTTCGCTGCGCCCCACTGACCTGATGAATATGGAGAGTTGTGTGCTCAGACCAATAACAGATTTAACATCACTTAGCTACTCTCCTTGGTCATAAACAAATTTGATGATTGGTGGAAGAACTTATACAAAAAATAAAAAATGCTTAAACAGGGGAAAATGTACAGAAAGAGACAAAATTTAAGTTTATCCCCACTCGATACAAGGAGTTCCTCCATAGCTTTAAGGAAAAAGGGGTTATCGCGGCACATAATTTCTTTGATTGGAGTTTGCTAAGCTGCTCAAGCTTACTTCCCGAAAAGTCGCTTTTGCTTCAAGCCATGCCTATCCTTCAGGGCACGTTCCAACCAACATAAATAAAATGCAAAATATCAAGAAGGTGATTGTATGTATTCCTGAAAGAGTTTTTGTGATGAACTATTTACCTGATCAAAGACTTCACATGATGACAGAACATGATCTATTTCAAGAGAATACCCATATTTTTTTTGTTCAAATTTTATTGGTGTAGATTTAACAATTGCATCTCAAATTTTGTAATAACCTTCCACTGTTGCTGATAACCCATACTTCTTATACTGTTAAGTTTTAAAGTTCTCTATTTCTTTTGATTTCGTAATTTTTTTAACTATATATGAGTAAAATTGATCTGTTCTTAGAGCTTAATAATTTTTTGAAGTCATGTGTCACAGTAATAAGGCAAGAGCTACTTCATATCTGATGAAATCATAAATGAATATAAACTTTTAATGTATGATAACTTTTTTCTCCAAGTGTTTAAGCTTATTGAGAGCAAAAACAACATCAGTCAAATTTACATTTTAAATTTTCCTGAGCCAGATTTAGACTGAATCTATGCAGTTTTTGCATGATAGCAATATACATGCATGTTACGATGCAGGAAAAAAGGAATTGTTCAATTACTTGAAAATTTGGAGGAGCTATGGCGATTTTTGTCTCTCCTGAAAAATTTGAAATTATTGACTAATGTTGTTTTTGCACTCACCGATTCAATTGTAATTAACTCAAAAAACGATAAATCATTAATGAGGAAATAATGTGCATATTACTAGCAATAAATGACTAGAAATATTGGAGAAAGTAAATATTGAGAGGCATCTTCAAATGCCCCCCAATGGAAGGTCACTGTGACCTTTCTAAAAACTAATGGCTTTCAATTGTAATTTTGCAATGTTGTCTCAAAATTTGCTGCGTGGCAGGACAAAATATGCCTAGTAAGGAAAATTTTGGGAGGTCACAATGACCTCCCGTGACCTTCCATCAGGGTCTCTAGCAGTTATAAACACAAAGTAGATGATTTTTATTCCTTGTTTACGCGTAAACAACGTATCATGTATTCTTGTTGCTATCATATATGGAATATAACATGGTAAAAGGGTCAAAACTTCAAAAGCAATCCGGCAGCAAAAAGACTTAACAGAATGCAAAAAAAAAAGAAAAAAATCACACGTGTTAGTTTGAGACCATTTTGCACCTTTTTAATCCTGTGCCCCTATATATATATATATATATATATATATATATATATATATATATATATATATATATATATATATATATATATATACAGAATTACTTGTGAAAACATTATTTCAATTCAAATATACAATAAGCGCAAATTCATAAGTAACAAGTCTCTCTGGTAACATTTTTGACCTATATTTGCAATTTTCAATTGATTTGAACTCCACTCTTTAAACTAAACAGACAATATTCATCAACAATGGTGATACACTGTACCTAACCCGTAACAAGATTGAGTGGATAGGAATTTATTCTACCGTAACTAACAAAACTTGTCCTCTATTGTTTCTGCCTCCCTGCTCTTTGATCCTATTTATTTTCCTTAGCTAAAATCAAGTAAATTAAGGTCAAGAAAATGCTGGACATGTCCTGAAGAAAAAAGGACGATTTAACTCATGCTTCAGGTCAGATCTTTTTTAAAAAATATATTGGCAAAGCCAAACATTTTTGTAAAATTAACAAAATCCACAGAATTTCTGGAGCTGTTCAAGGCTGTATATTGGGCGTAAGGTAGATTGAGGAAAGACGTCGTTCTGTTGTTCTAAACTTTATTTTACATAAAATAGCACATTGATTTTCTTTTTTAACAAACTAATTGATCAACAAAATACGAACTTTTGTGATTAGTAAGAAAAAGTTTTGCTTTTAAAAACGATTTGTTTCCACCGTAATTCAATAATTTTTAAACGTCTTGCATTTCGGCAGTATACCCCAATTTTGGAGTAAGATGACTTATACCTTAGTTGTAAGATGTCGTGTAGAAAAGCAAAGCAAAACGCCATTAAATCATATCAAATTTATGACAAATAAAACACATTAATGACCACATTACATGTCCATTCAAAGAATGACTTTTTATTACAAGTATGAGCTCAAAAACTTTTAATGTTAAGATAATGTTAATTTATAAACACTCTTTTTCAAATGTCTGTCCTGGCTACACTTCCTCCTAAGTTCCTTTCGGAGACATCAAAGTTTAAAGTTTTAGAAACATCATGCCTCCTTACTATTTGGTAAAGCACAAAATTTTATAACAATTGGTTTGTGTACACAAATGAAAAGATTTTTCTAAAATGCCGTTTCTTAAGTAACATTTCTTAATTTACTAAGCTAATGATTACAGTATATCTTTGTCTACGCAAATTCTTTTGTTACTAGCAGCATTTGGAAATTGTGTGTCTTTACACTAATGACCTTCATTATACCCTTGCAGAAAATCAGTTGCTTTAAAGTTTATCTTTCGGCAAGTATTTTATATTCCTGAAAGATCATTAATTCTTACCCTAATCTCGTCCACAGCCCCTATTAAATAAAATTGTCTCAAAAGTGATTTTCTGTGATAAGACTAATTTGAAAAATTGCCGAGTTTCGACACTTTAAAAATATTTTCTTGACGCATCGAATCTTTAGCAATATTTTATCTTTAACTTGAAAGCAGCTACTTTGAATGCATTATTTTTATTGTTGTCAAAAAAGATATCTTCTATAGTGCAAAATATATACTGAATGGAGGTCTTATTTTACAAGTATCAATATATATATATATATATATATATATATATATATATATATATATATATATATATATATATATATATATATATATATATATATACACTGAAGTGACAAAAGTCATGGGATAGCAATATGCAAATTTTCAGATGGCAGTAGCATCGCATAGAACAGGTATAAATGCGCAGTGCTTTTACAGAGCTTTCATTTCTGTTCAAGTTATTCATGTGAAGAGGTTTTAACGTGATGATGACCGCACGACGTGAATTAACAGACTTTGAACGCGGAATGTTAGTTGGAGCTAGACGTATGGGTCATGCCATTTCGGAAATCGTTAGAGAATTCAACATTCCCAGATCCACTGTGTCAAGAGTGTGCCGAGAGTATGAAATTTCAGGCATAACATCCCATCATGGACAGCGCAGTGGTCGACCGCCTGCACTTAAAGATCGAGACCGGCGACGTCTGCAAAGAGTCGTAAATTCTAACAGACAAGCAACACTGCGTCAAATCACCGTAGAAATCAATGTGGGACGTACAATGGACGTGTCTGCTAGAACTGTGCGGAGAAATTTGGATTTCTTTGGCTATTCCAGCAGAAGACCGACTCGAGTGCCTTTACTGACAGAACGACATCGCTTGCAGCGACTCTCGTGGGCACGTGAGCATATCGGTTGGTCCCTAGATGAATGGAAAACCGTGGCCTGGTCCGATGAGTCACGATTTCAGCTGGTAAGAGCCGATGGTAGGGTTCGAGTGTGGCGCAGACCCCACGAAGCCATGGACCCAAACTGTCAGCAAGGCACTGTTCAAGCTGGTGGTGGCTCCGTAATGGTGTGGGCTGTTTTTTCATGGCATGGACTTGGTCCTCTAGTGCGACTGGACCGAACATTGACTGGAAATGCTTATGTGCAGCTACTTGGAGATCACTTGCAGCCATTCATGGACTTCATGTGCCCAAACAACGATGGGATTTTTATGGATGACAATGCGCCATGTCACCGGGCCACAACTGTTCGCAATTGGTTTGAAGAAAATTCTGGACAATTCCAACGAATGATTTGGCCACCTAGATCGCCCGACATGAATCCCATTGAGCATTTATGGGACACCATCGAGAGGTCTGTTCGTGCCCAAAATCCTGCCCCATCAACGCTTTCACAATTATGGACGTCTATCGAGACAGCATGGCTCAATATTCCTGCAGAAGACTTCCAACGACTTGTTGAGTCCATGCCACGTCGAGTTGTTGCACTTCGCCGGGCAAAAGGAGGGCCGACACGATATTAAGAGGTATCCCATGACTTTTGTCACTTCAGTGTATATATATATATATATATATATATATATATATACAGGGTGTCCACTCCAATCGTGGACCAATAACTAATTTCTAAACCGTTAGAGATAAGCATATAGTTTATTTAGGAAAAAATCTCCAAATTATGAAAGGAATTTTGGGTCTGTTCAATGTTTTTCAAAAAATCAAATTTTGAAAGAGTTACGAAATTTAAATTTTTATACAGCCCCCCAGTCCTATCAATCATATTTAGTAAAACATTCCTGACACTGTAACGTTTAAAACTAAAAAAAAATCACTCTTCTACCACAAAAATTGACCGAGTTATGACGTTTTGAAAAATCAAGATTTTGCATTGTTTCATGACGTCATCGAGAGATCGCTTAAGGGACCGTATGCGAAATCCTTCAAAATCTTGATTTTTCAAAACGTCATAACTCGGTCAATTTTTGTGGTAGAAGAGTGATTTTTTTTTAGTTTTAAACGTTACAGTGTCAAGAATGTTTTACTAAATATGATTGATAGGACTGGGGGGCTGTATAAAAATTTAAATTTCGTAACTCTTTGAAAATTTGATTTTTTGAAAAACATTGAATCGACCCAAAATTCTTTTCATAATTTTGAGATTTTTTCCTAAATAAACTATATGCTTATCTCTAACGGTTTAGAAATTAGCTATTGGTCCACGATTAGAGTGGACACCCTGTATATATATATATATATTAAAAGTAAATAATAAAAGTCACACAAATATATTTTAAACGTATCACGTAATCAATAACTATATAATTATATTACATTCCAATTTACTATTCTTAACGCTGAAAAAATCTGTTTTGTTGTAATGAGTGCCGATGATTGTATGCTATTATAGTAAACTTAATTGACCGAGTAGAGAACGGTGTCTATAGAAAGTGTTTGATAATGCTTTATTGGCAAAGGAAACGTATATAAACGATTTACACTGTTCAATAATTTGCTGTTTGAACACTTTCGCCTTATTTTTAGAATTTGTATGATGTAAATATACAGGGTGTCCACTCCAATCGTGGACCAATAGCTAATTTCTAAACCGTTAGAGATAAGCATATAGTTTATTTAGGAAAACATCTCCAAATTACGAAAGGAATTTTGGGTCTATTCAATGTTTTTCAAAAAATCAAATTTTGAAAGAGTTACGAAATTTAATTTTTTATACAGCCCCCCAGACCTATCAATCATGTTTAGTAAAACATTCTTGACACTGTAACGTTTAAAACTAAAAAAAATCATTCTTCTACCACAAAAATTGACCGAGTTATGAGGTTTTGAAAAATCAAGATTTTGAAGGATTTCGCATACGGTCCCTTAAGCGATCGCTCGATGACGTCATGAAATAATGCAAAATCTTGATTTTTCAAAACGTCATAACTCGGTCAATTTTTGTGGTAGAAGAGTGATTTTTTTTAGCTTTAAACGTTACAGTGTCAAGAATGTTTTACTAAATATGATTGATAGGTCTGGGGGGCTGTATAAAAATTTAAATTTCGTAACTCTTTCAAAATTTGATTTTTTGAAAAACATTGAATAGACCCAAAATTCCTTTTGTAATTTGGAGATTTTTTCCTAAATAAACTATATGCTTATCTCTAACGGTTTAGAAATTAGCTATTGGTCCACGATTGGATAGGACACCCTGTATTTTGGAGTGTTTTGAAAAAAAAAATTAATAGCTATAGTACTTAGGAGCCTAGAAATCTTTAAGTAACAATTGTGTCGAAACATGTATAAAGACAAGTTAAAAATGAATAACAGAAGTTAGAGTTAATCAGTTTAATAGTTTTTAAAATATTGTTGTTTGTAATATACAAAATTACTCAAAGTAATATAGGAATTCAAAATGTCCATTTTCTTTCAAGTTAGTCAATTTTATTGAACGTTCGGTTTTATTGCCAATCAATCTTCTGTTAACATAACATTATTTATGAATTAAGCAAAAACGCATACGTCCCACTGAGTGCAATGTTTTCCATAAAAGATGATGATAATATTGACTGAAACAAGTATTTTTATTTTTATCTACTCTTTGATCAATAAAGTTCTTATAAGCTTCGGAAATATTATGACGTGTGGCAAAAAAAAAAAAAAAAAAAAAACAGCTGTGAGCCAATGGCTAGGTCTTGATTATTTCTCATATATTCCACTCAAAGACAAGCTTAATTCCCAATTTTAACGCAAGTTAAAGAAAAAGTGCGGGTGAAAATAAATAAATGAGCATTTGGCATAATCTAAAAAAAAAAAAATGTGAATATAAGAATACATTTTAAAATGTATGCATAAGCGGCAGGGGAGGATCCAGTTTTTCTAAGGGAGGTCAATTATTAGTCACCAGTAAAATAGAAGGAAATGCATAATTTAACCATTCTTCAAAATATGGAACTATACGCTAGAAATAGACTACAAATTTAAACACATAATACCACAACAGCTTCAGATATATTTAATACTCTTTTTTTGCAAAGTATTTATTTCTTTTGAAAGCAATTTACCTTAGCTGTGCGATATTTCGACCTTTCACCTGATATAAAACACGTTAAGATAAGATATAAAGTACTTACACGAATAATTCAAAGCTTCAGTAAAATGCCTTTGAATAATTATAGTTTCATCGCTTTCACTGAATTTTCGGGTTCAGTTCTTGAACTTACCGATTAAAATCATGCGAGAGTGCTTTAATAATAAAATTGTCTCAAAATATTTTCCAAGCTCGTATCCAGCCAAACTCAAATCAGTTAAGAATTATTCTTCCGAAACGAAAACGTCGCTTATAATAGAGAGTAGAATGGAAGTCCACTTTTACTGAAATAACACAAGTAATAAAAACAAGCATATTGTATGATTCTATGAATTCTATGTGTGTGTGGGGGTGAACTTCCTTTCTTCAATAAAGTAAATGAAGCTCATGGTCATGTCTCTGTCGGCTAATTAATAAAAGCAATGTACTAGGAAGAAAAAAAAGTATGTTCCATCTCAATTTTATCTTACAATCTAAGGAGTAATAAAATATTATTTATTTAGCACTAGATGCGTCGCCCGAAGTTGCACGGTCCACCTCAAAAGCAAAAGTTGCCTCAAGTGACGCAGGTTCAAATATCATGCTTAGTTAAAAGATTTTTTTTAAGGTAAACTTTCCCTTTAACGTATAGAAATAACAATTTTATAACTGAAAATTTCGCAAAGACAACTTCGTTTTTTTTCTTTAAGTTCAAAAAACTTAGGTATTGTCATTAATAATCACATAAGGATTTTTTGGGGGGTACCGTCCCCTCGTTCTTCCCTGTGTATTTTTCTAAGCATTAAAGGATATCTACACTGATTCTGGTAGAGAATTGACGTACACTGGATCAGGGTGAAGAACATACACAGAAAATATTTTTCAAAAATTTCAAGGACGGATTTTTTAAAATTATTTTTGATCTTACTTTCATATTTTAGTTTTTTGGTTTAGTTTATTTCTGTGAATATGTTTTTATTTCTACTATGCGAAAGTATTTTATTAAGTACTTCTCTTTAAATACGTATGTCACTGATAACTATAAAGAAGGCAAGTTTTGAAACAAATATCAATCGCGTTTTTAATACTGTGATGTTTAGAATCTGATCTGTAGGAATACTTAGCAAATTATTGTGCAAAAAATACTAACACTCATAGAAAATGAAATTCAAGTTAGCTCTGTTTGATATCAACGTGAGCACATTTTAAACAATACCAAGCAATACTGAAGAATAAAAGGCGATGTTAAAAAAAAAGCAATTTCATTTGAAATACACACCTATAGGACTTTCTTACACTGGGATAAATAGGAGTGGTAAGGACATAAAATAGGGAAGATTCGAACAAACAGGAGAACATGGGAAAATTGCTTAAGTTTAACATGCATATAGAAAATTTTATAATACAGCTGTTGCATAATATATTTGTTCTTAATCTATAATTTATTATGTAAAATGATAGAACTGCATTAAGTATATTTTAATGAGGCATCAAGGGAGTAAGAAATGTTTCATATACGAAATTACTTTATCCTTTGTATACCCATACTACTTTATAGATAACATTTACCTTATATTTTAAGTTTTTAATGTATATAAGCCGTACTTTATTTACCATTAAAACGTTTTTTCTGACTAAGAGTAGAAGAAATCACCGTTTGGAGGATTCATTTTGTTCAAATCAAGTTTTTTGTTATCCTTTTTTTATTCTAATTTTGTACTATATATGCTAAAATTAATATTTCAAACTGAATGTTTAAATCAATTCATAATTATTATATTACTATTTGTGTTCAAACTAGAAATGACCAGAACCAAAAAACACCCTAATACCCTTGTAAAAATGTATTAAATAGCACAATTTTGTAAAAAATTGCTGACATGTGTATATGGTTACAAGCAACCCATTTTTTTTAAGTAAAAGTGTGTAGGCTTTTAGATTTAAGGACATTCGGTCGGAGTTTTAAGCTTTATAATTTTTGATTTAATTTAAAACTTGTGTAATAATAAAATAACAAAATGCTCTATTCTGCATGCTAAATGTAGTGGGACTATGTTACAAAAATGCAGTTTCTGCGGATTAACCCTGCTGCTGTGTTCGTCCCGAACATACGTATACTGTGTTCGGGTCCAAATGGACCCAACGTATGTAATTTATTCCCTAACACCGCTTTTTTTATATTTTTTCGAGTTTAATTGTTATATTTGATTTTATTAGAAACTTCCAAACAAAAATCACTCAATTTTTGTATTTTATTTTACATATTTAATCCGAGAAAACACATAAATAAAATTTAAATATTATAGCAATTCCAGTTTTTGTACTAAAGAAAACTAACAAAATTATGTAAGCTGTCACTTTAAGAAATTTACTAGAAATTTTTAAGCTTAAAAAGAAGTATTAAAAATGGAAATACGAACAGTACAACATTTGTATGAGATGTACAGATTTATGTACAGAATCATATGCGCGGGGGAAGCGGCGGAGAGAGGGGGTAAAAGGGAATTCCCCTCAGATAGGCATAATTGCAGAGTTTGCAGTTCTATGAAAGTTAACCTTGAAACATTTTCACTAGTACTGATTTCAATTCATAGAAAGGAAGAAATGGTATTCAGAAAGAAAAAAAAGAAGAAAAAAAATGAATGAAAGAAAAACAGAAGATAACCATTAAAAAATATTTAAAAAACGTACAAAAACAATGAACAAATGTTTTATTTATTGTTTCATAAATTATGAATAAAATAAACAAGCATAAAATTATTTTGTTTCTCTGATACATGCTTTTTAATCATATGGGTTCAAAAGGACCCGAACACAGTATTAGTAAACTTTTTTTTGACAAGTAGGGTTATGCTTCAATCAAAACAAAAAAAAAATATGTGTGTAATATAACATGAAAATGAACACATTCATGAAGTTAAAACGTTATACCAACGTTACTCGAAAATTTATAAGCAAATGAAATCTGTTTTGGGTCGAAAAGGACCCGAACACAGTAGCAGGGTTAATATCATTATTTTTTCGCATCTAAAAATTTAAAACCAACTTTTAATGGGGAGAGGATCATAAACCTTTTTTTACCAGTGACTATTTCCCATGGCATTGGTTCGAGGACATAATTATCATTATTACTTTTATATTTTGTGTTATTAAATATTTTTAACATTTACATTAGAAGTGAAATTATGTTTCTTTTTTATTCGTCCAAAGTTCCATTGGAAAACACTAGACGAAGAATAATACAAGTGCTCTTGATAGGTAGCAGAGAATAAATTGTCCCTGTTTTACAAATCCAATGAGATAAAAAAATATATATAAGTTGAAAAGGTAAAGCTCCTTCCTCCTAACTTCTAAGGTATGTAGATCAGATAGAAGACGGTCTTCATATGGTAATGCATCGTCTTTCGGACGCATTTTTTGCCCCAGAAAGACGGTATAAATATATGCGATCAGTGTCCCTAGCGCTTCAGAAAGCATGCAATTCGAGCAAGGCAGCAAGGTCTTTTGAATAGGGCTGCATCTTCGATATTTCTCGAAAAATACAATACTTTTACATATCAGTTGATGACAAGGGTGCCTTTGAAAATCTTCCAGTGACATCTGGTGTAGGAATTATAAACGCACTGTTTGATCACGTCTTAGTAAACTACATTAGGGAAGTCCTGCATTAGACTTGGTAATAACTTGACGAACAAGCAGAGTCGTGGCCGATCGAATGATCCAGAATTTTCAGTATTGCTTTGTGAGAAAAGGGACTAACGTGCCCAATGATTCAGGACAAAAGATATTGATCGCCTGAGCTTTCGGTCACCGTGCTTTGTGTTTAGGTTTACTTAGCGGGTGTAGAATCTTTTATTTTATTTTCCGAGTCGGCCCTTTCATTTTCTCCTAGTTTTAGTTGACGTTTTCTTACACTATAGTCTTTTAGTCGGCATTATGTTAGGCTTTAGGGAATTCCTTTTCCTGGATTCTTTCAATTTAAATGGAGGCAGATGTTTACGAAGAAAGCGCTTTCGTTTGCTCTCGTGTGTAATAAACTGTACGGATTGAATTTCATTGGGCTATTGAAAAGCAAATTCATGGACATAAGGGGTTTATAGCGTCTTACACTAATAAAAACTTATCAAAAAATAGTATACATACTTAGTCACAATTATTTTAATATGTTGATCTCACCTCTAAGTTTTTAAACATATATATATATATATATATATATATATATATATATATATATATATATATATATTCTACGCGTGCACCGTTTGTAGTTCTGTGAAGCCATTGTTTTCAACTTCGCGCCAGGCACTAGCACATTCAGAATTTATTTTCTGGAAGGGGGAGGGAGTCTTGATATTGATACTCGTCGTGATACGGATATGTCAATGCATATTTGAATTGGCAGTAGGAGTTAAAACCCCTAAAAAACTAACCCTTAAAATTTCTGAGCTTGGAATCCCCTGGAGAAACCCCTGATATTTTTTTAAAGATACCATTTTCTGTTATCCTCATACATGACTTAGACTATTGTAGTATTATTGAGAAATGAAAATTTGACGAGATAAGGATAAAAAAGGAAACAAAGAACAATGTATAGATCTTAAATAGGCGAATAAATATGTATAAATCTTAAACTGCGTGTTGCTTTACTAAGACATGTGTGCTACATTTTTGGCGATATGTATATTGTTTTGATAACTTTTATTATTCTTGATAACTGAAATGTTTAAATGAAACAGAAAACGTATTGTGAGCCCAACTTATCTTCGTATTAGCAGAACTAAAATTTGAAATTTCATACAGTCCTTTTATCAGAATAAATAAAAAAATAAAAAAAAAAACAATTTAGTGATGCAATACGAATTTGCAGGAAACGAAATAGGGTTTTCTTTTATTTACAATGCTGCTTTTATGCTTCAAAGGACAATTATTCCGTGCCCTCCCTAAAGACTCCTTTTAATTATGTTGTGTGAATTGATAACATTTTAGTTGCTAATAACTGAGCGATATTCATACATTTTATACTAACTTCTAGAAAATGATCTTAGTATTCCTAATATGAACCGTGAGAAAAAAGCATATAAAGTGTTTAGACAAAATCTAATAACATTAATGACACTAATTAACCATAACTACAATAATATTTATTGAACTTAGTTGTTCTTTCAGAATAAAAACAATATTAGTAGTGCAACTCCTATAGTTGATTACTTATTCCTAATATTAGTAATATTTTATGTTTTATAGAGTCGTCTTACAACCTCACTAAGAAATGCATTATAAAGGGGGAAGTAATCAAAATTTAAGAAAATTTAAACAAGAACGAAACAATAATTAACTTTAAGAAAATCGTCTACTTCAACAAACCTAAAAACTTATTATTATTTTTTTTTTCAAGTTAACCCATTAATGCCTGACATTTTTTGTCCAAAGATACTTTGTATGCTGGTTACACGGCTACAGAACACACTTTACAATCATTATATGCTGCAATCTGTTAGTAATGAATTGAAACAATGCCACAGTAATAATTGAACACTATTATTTGGTTGTAATGTTCATTTTTGGTCAATTCAAACACTTTTTGGACCGTCCCTAAAAAGGGACGCTAGGCCTTAATGCGTTAATAAAATCTATATGTACTGTTCATACTGAAATAACATTTCGAGTAAATGTATATAAATTTAAAAAAAAAAAAAAAATACGTTTTCAAAGTGAGTCCCTTTCAAACGTAATGTTTGTCTCTTCACCGCCAAATAGATCATATTTTGTGATGCTCTTTGAATGACATAATCAATAAAAATCACTTTGTTGGCACAACTCGGCATTTTATGCACCAATATCATTGCGCTCTGAAGTCGTTGGCCGTAAGAAAGTCAAGTGTAGATTAGCCTTAAGGTCATAAAGAAACGTTTCTGGGCACATTGAATAGTAAAATTGGAGCTAACGCTTTTTTGACTTGATGTAACACAAACCTTAAGGTGCAATATATTGGCTATCTACATCATTTATGGCGCAACAAAGACACTTCACGAGAGCTGAATATCGTAAAGTGCCGCTTGATCGAAGGTATCTTCCAAGACGCAAGAGCAACAGAAAGTATTTTATTAAAGAGTGATTGTTTGCCGAGAAAAGAAATATTTTCCATCTTGGGCCATAATCCAGACACTTTATCTTCAGGAGAGCATTCAGTATAATTAAGGTGAGGTCAAGTAAATGGAGCATTTCTTGGTTTTTCTTTACGTATTCATTGGATAAAAAGAAGAATGTGTGTCATGTTTGCTATCTTTATGATTGAAAAAATAGAGGTAAATGTAATAATGTGCACACATGTTTTACATTTTAAGAGAAAGAGGTAGCCTTAAAGCGGTAAGATTGAAGCTGATAAGATTGAAATGGAGTAACTATCTCCCAGC
This sequence comes from Uloborus plumipes, assembly GCA_038373865.1. Classification (NCBI taxonomy): domain Eukaryota; kingdom Metazoa; phylum Arthropoda; class Arachnida; order Araneae; family Uloboridae; genus Uloborus; species Uloborus plumipes. Next base: position 75,204 of record JAXGGA010000291.1, read on the forward strand.
TGAAGTGTTTGACTGTATATTTGTCAGAATACTTTTCTTTGTCCAAATAATTTCTTAATTTTTATTAAACATCATACATTTATTATTAGTGGAATATATGTACTGCGTACTCGAAATATACATTGTGTGTTTTTTTATTGAAGGTTACATTAAAACAATTTTTGTATTCTTGCGTTGACTAGATATTGAATTTGGAAATGTTTAGAGCATTTGCTGTTTATCTCTTTAGGTAAAAATAAAGGCAAGACTTTGAAATGCAGTGGTTATTCTAGGGGTGACTCTTTAGGGGAGATTTTTTTTTTTTTTTTAAACAAAAGACATTTTACTGTTGTTTTTGGAGAGGTTAAACTTTAGGCAAAAAACTATATTACTATTATGACCACATATTTGATTTAAATTTATATTTGTAGATATTTATTTGACTATACAATGATAAACCACCAATGGTTTAACACTTATTTGCTTATAGAATAAACAAAGAAATAATTTTATTCTTGTACGTTTTTGGAAGAACTTAGAAACAATAGTTTAGTTTGTAATAACACTTTGCCGTGACACATTCTTTATGGTTGCCTACATTTTTTAATGTTAAAATACACATAAGTTTCAAGTATTTTTTTATGAATTTAAAAATTACGCTTATGACTTTACTGGGACAAATACCCCGAACTTATTTAGCACTGAAGTAAGTTTCCAAATTATTTAATTATTAAAAAATCGACATTAAGTTTCAATGCACAAACTAAAAATGAGTTTTATCATATATTATATATAATACATATTAGGAATTTTATCGAAATATGCTTAAATGAATCAAATACACCCACAGCTCGATCATGACATCCGGGGACTGCAGTTTCGTCTTTATTGGGGCACCTCAGTCAGAAATAGATAATAAACGAGCTGGAGGAAACTGTTCTCTTTTTGTAGCCAAGATAGCCTTCAAACTGGTAGATAAAATACATTTATCTTTACAGTGAGGGTCCGCAAACCATGGTATGGCTCAACTCGAAATGGGGGCCGTGGTAGCCCGATCGGTAAGGCGTCGGACTCGTGACCGGAGGGACCCAGGTTCGATCCCCATTCGATCAAAGATACACTGTCTTGATTAATGGTGGCTGGGGGACGTTAAAAATGTCGTGGTCACAAAGCCCTCCATGTGAAACGATACCTCTGGGGGTGCTGGGACAAAGGTCTGCTCGGCCCTTGGTTCTGGTTCGAAAAGAACAGAGCGCTCTTCAGGGTACTATCCTGGTTAAACCACGAGTTGTGGTAGGTACGGGGGACCCTGGAGTGTGTAAAAAAAAGAAAAAAAAGGCAGAACTGAAGCAAATACACCCACAGCTCGATCATGCTTATATGGTTTTGACATATTGTATATACCACCACACTTTACGCATTTTTTTTCTTTCATTAATTAAAAGTTCAGTATAAATTTTTATTTGTCTCGTGTTGTATAAAAAGGAAAACTCCTTAGCATCTAGTCAGAAACTACTAATCTTATTTGAGAAGGAAAATTGCAGAAATTTAATCTTTAGATTCTTAAAGTGAAGTGATGCGAATTCAGTTCAAATCTCTCTCTCCGAACCTTCGCCTGACCTTGCTTCTGCGCATGCGTAGCCCTATTCATTATCTCCACTGTCACCCTCTGCAACTCCCAAAGGATTTTCCTCTTCCCGTTTTTTTATTATTTTTTTGTATTCTTCTTTCTACTTTTTGTTGTGAATTCTCTTTGTCTGCGTTGTGGTAGGAAAATGGGTCTAAAAAGAGCGCCACGGTCCCTAAGGCATCGCTTTCCGCATTTGCCATAATTAAATGGGTTCTCTGGATTTAGGATGTCAAGAAAAGAAATCCTATTACGGTAAACGAGCTCAATCCTTTTATCCTAAATTTACCGATAGGGAAAGTTTTAAAAAGTAAACGTACTGATTTCTTAATGATTCCAATTGTGTTGAAAAGAATCACAAAAAGATGGTTATCCTTTAATTTATTTCAAGAAGCAGAAACATCGGAACTAAATTGAAATTTAAGTAATTTGGTTTTTATCCACGTGTTTTTCTAGTTTTTCCTCCCCATGCTGAATATCTGGGATTTATTCTGTATATCGCTTTCACATACCGACAGGGGATTTTGTTTTTTCTTCTCCGTCATATTTAAATCAAAAGTTTGTCCCGAGCATTCAGTTTGGAGAAATAAGAATTCAGTGAAAGATTAAAATATGCTTTTTGTGAAGTACTTTTCTGTCACTTCTAGCTTTGTTTGCTTTGTTTTTTCGGTTTATTTTTCAGTTTTTGGAA
>JAXGGA010000291.1:82500-261412 GCA_038373865.1 Uloborus plumipes
GGGGGTCTGGGACACATCTTGAAAAAAAATTTATTAAACAGTTTAGAATTTTGAAATTTTTTACACTAATTCACCATCTGTTTAATAAGCAAAATCATCACATACATGACAAAAAAAACTTTTTTTCAATTTTTTAATTTAATTTTTTTTCAAAAAAGGGGGGTCGCTTTAAATCGCAAAAACTAAAAATATTCTTGAACAATTTTCATTTTTTTTTCTTCAATATGAACACAAATATATAAGCTTTAATTTGTATTCGGCAATTTTAAAAATAATAATTTAAAAAAAAATTAAAAATATTTAAGTAAAAATTTCGAAAAATTCGAAGGTACTTTTTTTTCAAAAAATCATAGTTTTTGAACAAAATTTTTTTTTTTTAATTTGCCGAATAGAAATTCAAGTAAACTGTTTGCAAAAGTTGTTCTCCAAATTTCGGGACGTTATTCTTATTAGTTCTTGAGTTATAAGAATTTGAATTCAAAAGATCCGGAAAAATTGCATCATGGCGAAAAACGCATTTTAAGGGAAGTCATTGCTGTGGCAACAGTTGCCTGACGGCTACATTAAATTATCATATCTTCCGTTCTAACTAAGATAGGAACAAGATTCAAACCTCATTTTAAAGAGAAGAAAACAGAATTTTTTTTGAAATAATAAAAAAAAAATGCAAAAGTTGACGATTTTTGTGTCCCAGACCCCCTTAAAACGATGAGCTGCCCTTTTATTTCACCGAGGTCTTCCAGTGTTGTTAATGTCTAATAGTTTATAGATCTGCTGAAAGTAGTTTGATTATATATAGTGCAGTTTACCTTTTTTTTTTTTGAACATTCCATTTTCTTTACAATAACTTCCTTACGTAAAATTGTAAAATACTAAAATACGCATAAAAAGAGGGATTTTTATAGACTTGACGTAACTCCACTTTCTCTTTATCTAAATAATCCGTTGCAACTTGAACTGTTTCTAATAAATATCATTCGTAACGCACTAAAAAAATTTGGAGAACTCGAAAGCATACAGAATAAAATGGATTTCTGCATTCCTTTTATTGCGTATGGAAACTTTTGAAAACCAGTTTTCTTTTTGAAATGATGGTGCAGAATGTGATCGGGAGACACATTTCAAACTAAGACATCCCCTATCTTTCTATTCAACTACAGCGAAAACGTTCAGTGACCGGAATCGGCTTCTATAGCCGCTGGAGCCGATAGAAAGAACCTTTGTGAAATCTCAGATCCCTTACGGGGTTTCTTCCCCTCAAAAATGATTTGTTTTTGTTTAGTCATGGACTTGAGACGAAAAAAAGAGCGGGGGACAACATCTTGGAGAAATCCGCTTGTGGTATACACAAATTCGTCCTCGTCTCAGTTTGGCAGACTTTGCTAAATTCCTCCAGCGATTTCTTTCAAAGAAAACGCATTCCATTTCGGCACAACAATTTCAAATTTTTCTTCAGACTAAAGATATCGATTTCGATAGACTTCAGATGTTTTGATGTTGATACCGAGCTACTATATTACGATAGTATCACATTGGCGATGTCTTCTTTGAGGGAAAATAATCTATTAGAGCACTTTTACACCAATGCTGCAAGAAAAAAACAAAACTAGCGTCATTTATGGAATTTTTGAGCTATGGCGGTAAACTTTGCGCCATGTTAATTTTTTTTTAGTAAATTTCGTTTTCCAGTGCTGTACTCTCTCCGAATGCTTATGAAATAAGTTTTTTACGCTTTGTTTTTCTAAAAAAGTAGATAATATTGTGCACAACTACCATCAGTCAATCATTCTGCAGTAACTTTTTGGAACATATTTATGATCTTGTTGAAAGCGCTCGTCCTGCATTGTAACGTTTTACACATTATTAAAAGTGTCAGAAATTTTGTGAAGAAAAAGAGGGAATAGTTAAACTCTTAGAAATTACAATTTTCTCGGTTAAAACATAATGGCTAATTTCATTATTATTATTATTATTATTATTATTAGATGTATTTATTTTGTAATCAATTTCTGGAATGTCTCAAACTTCCGCTAAATGATGGAAAAGCTTAAAACTAGGCAATGATTCATTTAAAAGGAATTAAATAATTATTATCTCTAATTTTTTTACTACTATACATAACTTTAATGTGGTGTCTCTAGTTTTATACCAATACAATGCAATTACAAGTATTAGAGTACGAGTGATGCTTTCTAAATGCAGGAATTTTTGTTCCGTTGCCAAAGTGCACTGTCATTCGAACCTTATACGATGTTTCAGGTGGCTTTACATTTTCTTCAAATCATTTAAGTTTTTTAATAAATGTATCCGAAACTAAAATGCTTTAAAAACATTTTGTTTTTTCAGCGTATAATTCCTTCGGCTCACACACTAAACCGCTGAAATATATTATATTGTTAATTTTAAAGCAAGAACGTATTCGCTTAGGAGACAGCTGTTTCCTTTTTAAAAAATAAAGGCTTTCAAATATATTTTAATAATATATTTTCCAGAAAAAGAATGAATTTCTGAGAGGCACTTTCAACGAAATGAATAAACACTGTTTAAAGTATTTGCTCTCGACCTAAACAAATAAAACTCTAACAGCTTTATTTTATTTATACTCTTTTTAAAATAAAGGATTTAGCTTCTTCTTACCGCAATTAAACTCAGAAGCACCTTCTACGCAACAAAGTTCTAAAAAAAAACCGATGCATTTGCATTCGCTCGCAGAAATCAAATGCCTGTTTGGGAACCATTCCAGTTCGAGTTTTAAAAAGAGGCCACGAGGAGTTTGGCAAATCCAACTCCAAAGTTTCAAAAATCTCTAGTGGCTAAAGACTTATCAGAATGGTAATTACTGTTGCCTGCAGGGGGAAAAAGGCAACTAACTAAAGAATAGAAAACTGGGGAACGTTTCCTGCGGGACGGAAGTCGATTGATCCGACTCCTTGAATCTCCAGGATCTAAAATTCATGATTCCACATCAAAATAGGGAACTCTCTCTCTCTCATCGCTGCTCCTATCTTTAAGTGGGGCACGTTTCGTTTTGCAGTGCTTTGCTTCGGAATCGGCTCTCGGTAATTTCTAAAACTGCTTTAGCCCTCTAGCAGATTTATTCTCACCTTTCTAACAATTTCGAATTACTTTATAAAGGAAAACGTTTCTATGGGCATTCGGAATAAAAAGATTTCCAATTACGGATGGGAGTAAGAAAAACCGAACGATAACAATCTCGAGTTTATTGAAGGAAGGTTGTATTTCCATTCAATGGGACACACTGTTCTTTAGAACAATCACGTAATCGGTTTTATTTTTTTTTACGAAATGCATATTGTATGTCTGACAGCTACGAAAAAATAATAAATATATCTCAGTAAACAACGTTCAAAAGATTGTTGCTGTTTTTTTTTTTTTTTTGCACCAAATGCTTAGAGTATTAGTTTTTATTTAAATGTTGGCGTAACAGCATATCCTATGAAAGAGAATTGAAATGCAGTAATAAAAATATAACGCTGAAATGTTTTCAAATATTTTAACGTTATATATTTTTGCAAGATATTTTTGAAATGATTCATGATTAAACGTAAAGAACTTTTGTTTTACAAGAAAAGTCCGCTAGTTTGATCACAAACGCGTCTTTAGTGCTTCAAATGCGCCTCTATTGATGAATTAATTATTTATCATCCTTTAGATATTATGTATATTCAGCCCTAATTTAAAGTTGAGTGAACTCTGCTCCAAATAACCCGTACTAAAGGACGTAAACATGAATGCAATAATAAACATATTTCGGACTAAATAAAGCAGAATGTTAATGATCTTGATCACGGAAAGATGATATAATAGATCGTTTCACGTATAAGACTACATATCATTGTAAATGGAAAATATTTCTATTGGGATAAGCTTTGAGTAGAGTAAATTTAATGTAGCCGCTTTTCTATTTTCATGGATATTCCAAGTACAATCTTTCATGTTATCTTATATCTATATTTTTTTTCTTCTAAATCTGCACATGTGATATTTTAGTAATGCGCTTGCTTTGAATAACTAAGAATAAAACTGAAGGAATACTCAGAAGTAGTGGAGGATTCTGAAAAACAATGAAATTTTAATTATGAAGAGCATTTATAATTAATTATTAAACTGGTTCAAATATAACTTGCAACCTAAGTCATGAAGTTAAAAATACAAGACAACGTGTCCAAAAGAACGAATAAAATGTTTAAAAAGAGTTAGAAAACTCTAGCAAAAAGCTATTTCGGGGCTATTATAAATGAAGCCCCATCATCGGTGCAAAAAGATGATGGTTCACTGACCACAGTCAAGTGAACCATGGTTTACTTGACTGTGGTCAGTCAAGATAACTGACTAGTCACAGCAACTGATCTAAATACTTACACAATTTAAATTATTAAAAAAAAGAAAAGGATAGGGTACATAAAGTGCATGTTTTATAAAATGCAAATTTCTGCTGGAATAGCATCTACTTTTTTGCTTAAAAATTATGTTTAATATTTGGTCTTTAATACTATTTTTTATAGTTTAATAAAACTGCTACTTATAAATGTTTATTAAAATAAGTGCTTCCTTTAAAATATATTTTTACAATTTTTTGCAATAAAGTAAAAACAACTTATTATTTTTATAGAAAGAATTTCGATCCACTTTTTCCTGAGATGCAGACATCTTGGAGAAAACCGAGAGAATCCAATCTAAGAAGCATAAGTGAAAATATTGACTTTTCTTATAGGAAACAGCAGCGAACAGCGATGCCGTTAAATAAATATTGACCCTAACTTACTTTCCCTCGGAACCCTTATTCTAAGGGCATAGGCGTAAGTAAGCTTATAATATATTAATTATTCATTTTTGGCACCAGAAAGTTATTAAACTTTGAGCACTGCTCCAGATCAAGTGGGGACTTTCTGATTACAACTTGACATTAATGATTTTGTAGTTTGAGAACCAAACGTATGATGTTCAAAGGGACTTTGAAGTTGAATTTTAATTTTGAAGCAATGTACACTGGTTAGTTTGGTTTCATATACATTAAACGCTAAATGTCAGCAGCTTGTCTCCAGATACGTTGAAATTCAAATCTTAGCAGTCAGTTGCGGATATTGTAGAATATTAATATAATAGTGATGCTTCTAATTAAAACAAACTAAGTTATTCTTAATTAAATCAATTTAGCTATTAATAACTGGCTCATCATTATAATTAAGTGTAATATGGTGATTGTTTAATACTCAAACTGAAATAAGGATTGCGTAAAAGTTTTTATTAAGGAAAAAAAGGAAATTCATGAGTCTTTATGGTAAGGAGTACTCTGTCAGTGCATAAAAGTAGTAAAATAATTGGCTAAAATATAATTTTAGTAAGCTAAAATATATATAATGGTAATGTGTACACTAGGTTAAAATGTGCAGAAATAAGAGCGAGAGATATTGCGTAAAATGGGGTATATTGGTAAGCCCTTTTTATGTTTGTAGATTAAAAACATCATTTGTGTGTGCGTGTGTTTACCTTTCTTTCTTATGCTGACTATCCCATTTTAATAATACTTGCATTAGCTAGTAAGTAAAAGAAACGACACATTTTTAGACACGCACTGGAGCAAATGATAACGATAATGAGTTTTTAATAAGCATTCTTCAAAATTGCATACACAAAGAGGGTCAAAGTTGATTGCCTGATAGTAAAAATGGAAATTAAAAAAAAACATCAAAGCTGTGTAGTTTTCAAAATGGGTTAAAAGGAAAATTGGGGGAACAAATAAATATACATATTTGTTTTTCATAAATTGAACAGTTTTTTGGGATACTCATACTAAACGTAATTTTCAATTCGTCAAGTAATACAATTTCATAACTGGTGATTAACTTGAAAGTTAATTCACCAATTCTCTAAAAATGTTGGGATCGTAAAAAGTAGAAGTGAAATGACCACTAAAATTAAATAAAGAGCAAATAAATTTCTAAATTAAGGTAAATTTACAAATCTTGGAAATTTAATTTGAAGCTCGAAATCCATTGTATACTTTTAAAATGACTACAGTTACTAGTATAAAATAAAACTGTTCTGATTTCATTACAATAAAACCAGACCAAAAAAAAAAGGTTATGCATGAAAATTAAAAAATAGAAAAAGAAATCCAATTTTTAAACGACTTCCAATGTTATTATCCAACCGATTAAAGAAAGACGAACTTTTTGAGAAAAGAAAGGAAATTAGGAGCAAAAAATACAACTCAAACAATTAGTTTTAAGAGTTTTAAATCTGGTTTTAAAAAATCTAGAACGAAAAATTTTTTTATGTTGAATCCGACGTAGAAAGATGTGTTTCAGGAATACATATTGTTTCGGTTCGGATATAGAGATGTGGAAATTTAATTCATCAGTACTATTCATAAAGTTAGCAATAAAAGTTTAATCAGAATTCTATCATATTACGGAAAATTATACATTTTTAAGTTAAAATATCATTTATTAACGAACAATTTCTTATTTAATAGAAAGTTACAAATTCTTTTCGTGATTAAATGTAGGATTTGACTGATGTCAAATGTATGATTTGATGATATTTTAAGTAATCTGGGTAGCCAACGTAATTAATAGTCGAGTACTGTAAAGTAACTACTACTTCAAAGTAAAATGAAACAATTCATCTACATTTTACATTTATATCATTTAACTTCTAGCTATTTAATCTAACATTAACCGATTGTACCACAGGATTCATAATGTCTTTAAAATAATCTTGAGAAATAAAGACGTTTCGCTTTTATAGCATTCTCAATTTTTTTTATCTTCGATATTTACTTATGCATTTCATTGCAAGTTGTATGATATTTTTTAAAACACACTTGCTGTCTTGCAGTACGCTTTTCGGAGCCGTGGTAGCCCGATCGGTAAGGCGTCGGACTCGTGTTCGGAGGGACCCGGGTTCGATCCCAGCCGATCAAAGATCCACCGTCTTGATTAATGGTGGCTGGGGGACGTTAAAAATGTCGTGGTCACAAAGTCCTCCAAGTGAAACGATACCTCTGGTGGTGCTGGGCCAAGGGGTTTGCTCGACCCTCTGGTTCAAAAAGAACAGAGCGCTCTTCAGGCTCCTATCCCGGTTAAACCACGATTTGTGGTAAGTACGGGGGACCCTGGAGTGTGTGAAGTACGCTTTTCAAAAGTATTTATACTATAATTACTGCTAGTTTGCATGCGTATTTTTCAGTTTTAAGTAATTTTATTAAAGTATTTCACATGCAATAATGTGTGACTTAACGAAGTTTGACTCAAAATTTCTTTTAAGGTCCCTTAGCACTTTACTAGACTATATTACTGTCATGATTATAATTTTATAAGATATAATATTAACTTTCGTTATACTACGGTTATTTTATAACGTGGGTACAGCAGATATCACCCAGTAGTTGCGGTATTTTATATATATATATATATATATATATATATATATATATATATATATATATATATATATATATATATATATATATATATATATATATATATATATATATATATATATGTATATATGTATATATGTATGTATATATATATATATATATATATATATATGTATATGTATATATGTATATATGTATATATATATATATATATATATATATATATATATATATATATATATATATATATATAAGAGAAGAAGAGAACTAAATTGATATCTGATTGTTATGTAACATTATTTTTGTTTTGACTACAACACATAACGCTATGAACTATTTGGATGACCCTCTTTTTGAAAATTCAATTTAGAATTATCGAAAGCGTATTGTAGTCTTGAAAGTAATTCATCGGCTTTCGAATATTTAAGTTGTCTCAATGCAAAAAGCGTCTAAGCGAATAAGCTGTTCCTTAGTGCACCAACTGTTCTCTTGACCGGATGTTTTCCTCGGTGAAATGGATAACCATGGTCGCTGGAATCAATAAAGCTTTCATATCCAGCCGCCTGATTATTGATGGCTTCTTTCCCCTTTTATCCGGCATTATTGGTTAAACAATCATAGTAATTCCACCCGTTTTGATATCTAAACTGCCCCATCAGTGGATGGTATGCAATAAAAGAACCAGGCACTGGGATGTAATGCGATAAAAATTAGCGAAATAAACGGTCATTGTAACAGAAATGAGGTTTTAGCCTAATTCATATCTGGTGTGGAAATAACTTTCGTGAACTTTTTTTATGTTGGTTGTTTGAATGATAGATAGTGTACTTGGATTCTTTTTTTATTATTAGAAAAGTCTTTCTTCGCTTCTCTAACTTAGACAGAAGTAAAATAAAACTACAACATTGTTCTAGCTTCGAAGTTCTATCGAGTTTCTGTCACACGAAAAAAATGAATGGTGTCTTTAAAAAGGTCTTCTTTAAATTATACCTTCCACTTATTGAGTGTTGTAAAAGTTTTATGGTATTTTACTCGTAAGTAAATTTCGCTATTTTTTTTAAAACTGATCTGAGCAATTTGTGTTCTAATTAGCTTTATGGAGCTTAAATAAGTCAATTCAGTTGAAAGAAGTTATGGAGTAAATTCGAAGCGACGTGCTGCAGATTTTTCTAGAATAGGCTTCTTGGTTTCCTTACCATGTGATGAGAGTTAGATCTGTTATTTTTACTAATGGTGATAAAATATTGCACAAATATCAAATAGTAAGAAAATAGGCACTGAACAGATAAAGAAGCTGCTAATTCAAAATTTAATCTATCTCCAAACTTCTTAAATTATGCCCTTTAGACAGAGCTAAGGCAGACCTACATGGAATATACCGAGCCCAGTTATGTCATCCTGAGACTAGATTTTCGTCTTTCATTGAAATAACATATACCTAAGGCTCAGTTATTGTCTGTTCCAGACTTGTGAGTCCAAATTGGACGAAACTGCAGTCTCAGGATAACAAAGCTGTAATGTCGGCACACTGCACGGTGAAATTATATTTAATAGCAATGAAATAAAAATGTTAAATGATTGAAAAGGGAAAATTAAAAGTTATATAAGGTATCAAAAAATAAGTGCTCACATGGGAACAACAACAGCCTCACCAATACTGAAATCTTCCGGAAAGTCAAAATGTTAACGTTTATTTTATCTTATGCACTGATTAATTAGACTACAAGAACCTCTTACGGATCGCCGATGCTCATCTGCATCTATCGTCTACTAGAAGCTCAATTTATAGTTCTTTGATTGTTTTACTGCATCATTAATGCAACATAAGCTTTCTTAAATAAGAAAGTTTCCTTTGCTTTACTTATACTTAACGATGGTGGAGAAATAGTGACAAGAAATTCTAATGTGAAAGAAGCTGCTCAGATTCTTAGAAGACCCTTAAAAAACAACATTTAATGCTATATTTTCGATGTTAGAAAACGAATATAAGAAATGATATTTATGGTAGTTCCATATGTATTTATATGCCTTAAAAAGTCTGATTACAAAGTGTTTTAGTGATAATAGAAAGGAAAAATATATATGATGATTCATTTCGTTATTTATAAGACAAATTGTAATACCCATGTTTTGCCGACATTGAACTACGTTCAAACAAATGTCCGTTTTACAGCAAATCGATCGTACAGAAATATTGTAAATGTGCACTCTCGAAAAAAGAATTGGAAACTAAGACAAAGCAAGATTTTTTTTTTTTGAGATACATGTTAGAATGAGTAAACATAAGTGAATATTAAGTTGATGAATGCTGGGATTTTGTTAAAAACTTTTTTGGACATCATTTCAGTACGAAAATTTAGACAATTGTAATCTATAACCCTGTATGAAATGTATTATAAAAATATACTTTTATGCTGCCAAAAACTATATTTATTTGTTAATTACAGTTTGAAGAATGAGCTCAGAGCACTTAAGAGGCATAGCAGACATAACTAAAGATAATCAATAAATAAAGCACATACCTTTTGAAAAACACATCAAAGTTGCTGCTATAACTGCAAATACAAAATAAAAGGACATAAGTATTTCTCATAAGTAAAAAAAAAAAAAACAGTATTTTGTCAACGTATAAACAAATTCATATTTGTACAGAAAATATTTAGTTTTTAAAAACAAACGCTTTATCAGATGCGAAAACTCATACACACAATTATAACGTAAACAAACTTTTCTTCTCATTTTGCTGGTATTCTTCTACAGAAACTTAAAAGGAGCAACCAATATGCAGTTTAATCCGTTATCTTTCATTTCATCCTTTAAATCATAAATAGTTCCAATTTTAAAAATTAAACAAACAGTATTTGGTTTAAATGAGACATTTTATGAAATATGTCATCATATTATGCATACTAAAATATAGTTTCGCAATAGCTTTAAAATCAGTGTATGTGATATATTAGCGAATTTGTAAAAATCGTATCTTTTAAAATGTCTGACAGTGCATCTAACCTGTTTTTTTTTCTTTTGCGTATTAAATGTTTTCTTTCCTCGATTCTCTTTTAGAAATTTTGCGCTGACTAAAACGACTCCGCAGATTAAGGTTTGTAACAAAGCAGTAACAATTTCTCCCTAAAATGCTGTTATAATATCCCTAGAAACCCATACAAAGAGCCACATGAGCCATATGCATGCAAAGAGTGCGAGCATGTTTACTAAAAATTTAGCTCTCATTTACTGCAGCAGCACAGCCAGAAATGAAGTCCGCAGTGCTTCTTCCTTCTCCCTGCTTTCTCATTTCTGATCGTTATGCAAATTCCATCTACACTAACTTTTCTTCAGAGTGCGGTCGCCGGCCAAAGATGGCGCTATAAATGAAATTTCCTAATGCAATTTCGCCCAAGGGTAAGCTTGACTCATGTTCGTTGATTTCCTCTATAAGTTCTGCTCCAAAAGACGGTGCCAAATAGTCCCGTCATCAAATGGGTTGCTCGTTGCTAAAGGATAGGCCTGGGGGTAATTCAGTTCCCTTAGATTTACGTTCGCTTGTAAGACTCGCTTTTGCTGAATCTACCTTGGAAGATGTCGGTGGGTTTTCATATCTGCTGGAGATTAATTGCAACTGGTATGCTAATTGACTAAGTTTCAATTTCGCAGTAAATTTATCTATAAGAGAGAATTGCGTAATGTGCATGGATTCAATCTAAAGAGTCTTGATTCATTAAAAATGGGGCGTCAGGTATCTCAGTCAGATATGGAGGTAACAATCTGATGCAGCTTAAAGCGTTGCTTTCTAACTTTTACATAGCACTAGTTTTTAATTGAAATATATGTATGCATGTACACTTTCGTCTGCTTTTGTGCAAAATGGAAATTGAGCAGAGCTACAGAATCTAAACTATGCAGAGAGACTATAAAATCAATGAAAGCTTTAATTCTGTACAAGCTCATTCAATGATAAAACCCTCATAATGTTCTACTTGTAAAAATGCATAGATTTTTTTTTACTGTATAATGAAGCAAAAGTTTTACTTGATTTAAAACCTTAATTTCTTGAAATATAAGAAGCTTTTTCCTAATTGATGCATGGAAAAATCTATGTTATGAAATCATTTGGACGTAAGTATTTAGCTCCAAAAAACAAGCAAATGTAATATTATATTTGTAATTATGTAATAATATAATGTATTGAATATTTTATAATTAAAATCTAGACAAGAGGTTATTTATTTTAGGCGGGATAAATTACGATTTTTTATGTCAAATTATGACTCATCTTAGCTCTTACCTAATGTTAGTCTATTTACTTTTAACTTTTCTATTAATTTTTGATCTTCCTTGAAATTTTGAATGTCATTTATTTATTTTTTACAGAAGCAAACTCTGAAAAAACCAAAGAATCAGTTTTGTTGTAAAAAATGAAGTTCGTGCCTTCATTATTATTCATATATGTATTTCTCTAATTACATAAATATATATACATATGTAATAACTTACTTTAATTTGTTTTCTAATCACGCAAGAATATATATAAGTCTAATTAATTTCTTTCAGCTTTTTTCCAGTCACGCAAGTAGATACTTGTAATTACTTCTAATAATAATATAGATATTATTCCAAACAACGCAGAAATAATTTGTTTGGTTATTTTTCCAATTTTTTATCAAATCATGAAATTTTGTAGAATAGTATTTTTTCCTAACATTGCAGACAGAAATAATTATCCTAATTTGCATTTTTTCGTTTTGGCGAAAATATTTCGAAAGGATTTTGACAGAGTAAACAATTCAGATAGTATATGCATATTAGAAACAATAAACTTATTTATCACGCTTTTGTTTCAATCAAAAAGCCTGCGAATAAATTTACGTCTCGACATAATACAAACAAAAACAAAGGCCAGCGACTGTAACTTTTTTTTTTCTCTCGAACTCGACTGACAAACATTCAGAAAAAGGGATGTCGTTTAATCGATTCTTGCAGTTAAAGTTCTTTACACACAAAGGAAAAGAAGGGAGTTGGGAAAAAAATCTCCAGAAAAAAATCGAGGGAAATTAAGCAGACCGTTCTTTTTAATTAAGAAAAATCAGTGGAAAAAGCCCAGCGAGAATTGCCAAATTACTAAGCATCTTGAGGGCGTATCCTCTTAAAGGGGGCTGATCCAGAGCCTAGGGCGAAGGAAGTTAAGATGGCAAAGCCGTGATTATTCAACACGGTAACAATAAGTCTGCTTTTAGCTTTTCAATTCGCTTCCTTCGACGAGAAAATAAGAGGAAAAAACACAATTTAAAGTACGTTCAAATATCCCCTCAAGTCAAAACACGAAAATTATTAAGAAGAAATTTGGCTAAAAGCGATAGAAGGTAAATTGAATTGGATGAAAAAATTATGTTAAGGAGTTTTAGACTTAGTAATTAGTGAAGAAATGAACGAATCGGAGTGTATGTTTAAAGTCTTAAGAACGTTTAAATTGCTTTTTTTTTCATTTGCTGCAAGAAATTTTGGCGCTTTAGCTTGTAAACGAAAAGCAATTCGGATTATTTTTTACATTTAAAAACATGGTAGTTTTTATTAGTATTATGTTGAAGCTGAACGAGAGGAAAGATGATTTGGAATGATGTGAGAAGTTTTGACATTGTTTTAAAATACAATCTTAACCAGAAAAAAATGCTTAAAATTTAAACGTCCTTCGTAAACTTTTCTTCGTAAATATTAAGATCCAGATCAGTGATAGGACCACAACTTTTTGATGATGAAAATTTAGTTAGGAATCGTAATTTTAGATAAATTTAACGTTAAAGCTGAAATAAAGTAAAATTGGTTCCAAATGATTGATATCTGTTGCAACATTTTTAAAATCAAAAGCGTAACTAATAATTAACTACTTAAAATTCGAACAAAATATTAGGTAGATATCATAAGCAAATGGCTAAATGACCAAACCAATTTGCTTAACTTATCATGCAAATGCAACGGGATTGAATTTACTTTAAAATACAATAGTTTATTAATTGAAATGAGTTTTAAAACAAGCAAAATTGCTGTTTATAATGGCTAATACATTGCTTTTTGGAAATTAAATATTAATTTGAAAAAATCCCGTAAATGTTAAACAAATGATTACGTGTTAGGATAATACTACTGATATGTTTATAAAAGTTTAATGAGCAGATTCAATTTTCTTTAAATTTAACTAAAGTAAGACTGTTAATAGAAAAAAATAAACTAATACTCTAATTAAGCATTTTTTTCTAAATTAATCGTAATTGATATTGGTTCTGACTAAGAAATTATAATTTACTGTTTGAATAAGTAAACATACACTTAAAAGTTAATCAATGCAAAGTATAACGAATGCTATAATTTCAATCATACTATTTTTTAGTCAAATGTGACAATATTTCAAATTCATTTGTACTATTCGCAACAAACGCCTGTCACACGAGGCCGTTTTAAATTTGTTTTTAACTATAGTCGTAGCGTTACGTGCACATGCGTGTATGTATTTTGTACGAGTCATATTTTTATTTCAAGACCAAATAACCAGCAATTTTTGTAAGGAAATGAGATAAATTGTTCTGATAATTTACAAGTGGTATTTCTGTCTAATTTTACTAAGGAGGACTTAATGGAAATTTAAATGTAATGTAAGTTCACGAATTTATCATATATACTACAATTTGATTAATGCTGTAACATAGAAAAATCATGCAATACTTGCATAAATTGTTCTTAGTCGTCGTAACATGCTGCACACATCTGTAGACATAAATTTATGCCTCATTTTTAACATTTTATTTTAAGTAAACATGGGATTTTATAACATTTTTATTTTTCTCTTATAATATACCAAGATATTGAATGTAACAATACTTAAATTATCTCTATAATAAGTAAGTTGTTTTGCAGAAGAATATTTAAAATGATAGTAAATATTCTTTAAGCAAAAAATTTAAAAAAGTGGAAAGTTGCTTAACAGAAGTTTTAATTTAAGATTTTCAACTTGACCACATAAATTTGAAATCATACATTTAAAGTTTTATGCATTATCTGACTTGTTTTATTTTCAAGCATATTTCTTTGGGAATTGCATTTACAATTGCTATTGTGTACACATCTGTAGGCAGCAATTTCAGTATCGCTTTGATTTATTTTTTATTAGCGTTCCATATTAAGAAAACGTAAGATTTCAACACTCACGTTTATTTATTTTTATGATAATCGACAAAGATGTAGAAGGATTCAGACATAATAGTACTTACACTCCCTCTATACTAACTAAGCAATCTGTTTTGAAGGTGAATCTTTAAAATGAGAATAAATATTCTGCAAATGAAAACGCAAATAAAAAAATAAATAAATAAAAAATGGACAGATGCTGAACAGAAGCTTGACTCCAAAGATTTCAAACTTGTCAAAATAAGCAATAGAATGCAAATTCTTTGAAGAAATGAAATAAGCACATGTACCACGCGGAATTTAAAATGCGAGTTGGGAGCGCGTGAAAAATGTTTATCTCAGCAATCTTTTTGTTGAAAAGGCAGGTCACTTTTCTTTATTCAAATGTCAAGCACATGTCCTTGTTGCAGTAAAAATGTATTACAAAAGTAGGATATGCATGACGGAACGACTTTGACTTTTAAGGAATTTTAAGATTGGAATTGTTACTGGAATTATTTGAGCAAATTCTTTCGGAGTAAACTTTAACTTACCACCGCATTTTATTGTCACATAAATGAAGGATGCTTAAAATAACGACACTGGAGATAGAGTGTAAGAGTTCTTTTTCTTGGTGAGAAATAATACATTTAATAGAAAAGGAGATTAAAAAATACCTTGGACTGCAATAGAGTAAAGAAACTGCGGTCATTGCTATTTGGGATGATAATTTACCTAAACATGGAAAATTACGTCATTTGCTATGAAAATGCCTAGGGGTTTACTATGGAAATGTTTTATCTATACCACTTGCAAATCATTTTAAAATCAACGAACATGAAAACTTTTTTTTCTGTGCAGTTTGATTAAAAGTTGGAGTCGTAAGGATTGGAATTTTTTGTCGATTTTGATTGTTAGTTTACTATTCAATTGCTTGTATGTAAAACTAACATGATTTGTATTAATGAGTCTTTAATAGTTGCTACTAACTAAATTTAAATAAATAGAAAAATTAGTCATATATTAAAAAATATTGTTTCTTAGGTTTTGATTGTCAATTATCTTTGGATCCAATACATTTTTTTTTTATTCTAGTAAATTTTAGCTAATTAAAACATGATCTACATAGTTTGTAAATTTTTAATTTATTTTTCTGTTCTTTATATATTAGACGGTCCCTTTTACGATCTTTTAGGTACATTTTGCCGTATTTATTTGTTGAAACTGGACATCAAAGTCCTAGTTTCCTATCAATGTATGCATCGTACTTTCTATACTTAAATATGTATTATTGTTTTAGTTTTTACACATTAACACCACATTTATACATTTACACTTAAGTCATAGTAACTGCAAGCGAAGACATTTCTTGCTCACTACTACCTGCACTTAAAGAATGAGAACTCGCCATTTTTTTTAAGCTTTATATTTTTAAATTTTACAATTACTTATTCGTTTCACCAGTGTTTTTGTTTGATAAAAAAATGTATTTGTGCTCATGATTTTCTTGACTAAATTTCTGTTAATCTCAAGCGTTGATTACCATAACAATCAGCTTAGTTGATTCCGTGCTTATAAAAATAACATAAACCATAACGTTAAAAAAAGGTTAGATTTATATGAAGTTACATTACAATTTTATCACTTATTCAAAAGTTTTTTTTTTTTTTTTTTTAATCAGGGGTTGTGAAATAGGCCACATAGTTTTAGAATTTTAATTGCAGCCCTATTGTGCCTCATATGTGTTGCTTATATTTTAAATGACCAAACTAGTTATGGCATTTTTACAAATTACGAAATATTTTACACTTAGTTGAAAAAGCTTTTATGTCAGTAAAACTATTTACTCTGTATAAAACCTACATTTTTCAAGTATTTTAATTAATTACATTTATTCGAAACAGATTCAAAATAAAATTTTAAATAAATAATATTTTTTTAAAATAATTACGTCATCTGGTGTTTTTCTCCCAGGCGCTTTTTCTTTCCCCCTACTTTCCATTGCTTCGCTCTCCTGGGCTGTTTTGCAGCTCGCTGATTGGGCGGTGTTTTCCCTCTCATGTCGCGAGTTCATGTGCACTGGCCCATTTTGTATAAATCCTGGGGTCCACGTGCTTCGTGCTCAGTTATCTTACAGCTTTCATGTTGTTTGCTGAGCTTTTCTTGCACTGAGGAAGGGGCTCGATTATAGCCTTAAAATAGCTATTTGCTGTACTTTCTACCTTATTTGTACTCTATTTACGTTGATTTTTAACATCAAATATAGTTCAGTACAAAGCTTATTTGATCATTTTTCATTTAACTTCAAATAACTTCAAATAATTATAGTTCTTTATTTCTTATTATTAGTTCTTCAAGTATTTATTTTGAAGTTTATTATTTTTTTTTTTTATTGAGAGGCTATTGACGATTAATATGCGCATAGAAAGTAAGAAACCTTTAAACATTGAAAATATACACCCAGGACTATATTTCCTTTTTTAAGCTTACGGAAAAAATATCATCATCTTCCTGCAGACGGCGAAATGAATATTTTGCAGATTTGTACGTATCTTTCGTTTTTTCTCATTTCCTATTTTCTTTACCCTTTAAGGCTATAATATTTCCAGAAAATTCTAATGCAAGGCCAGAGATCATAGATTTTTTTCCCTAATAGAACGCAACGATAGGAGGTCTGGGCTTTCTATTTTCATCCGATGGTCTTGTGTTTACAAATTTGAGAATTTTTCTTCCATATGTGCTCCCATATAGTTTCCTTCTCTCCGAATCTATTTCTGCTGAAGTACTTCCCGAACCTAAATATTTTTACCTTCAGCATTTCGATTTCATTTTAATTTGAGGTACGCTGTTGTTTTAAGCGGAAGACTTCCTATTCCATTTGAAACTTTCTATGCATTTCAGTATAGATGAAAAGTATGCGTACTATTTCTTATTTCTTTCTAGTTTGGTGTCGTTGAAACTTATTTTGTTTGCTTTCTCCTCCGAGTTCGATTTTTCTCGATTTCTTGCTTTTCTCCAGCGCCGATGTATTCAATTTTTCATATTTTTTCGTCTCCCTTCGATTTTTGTCTCTATTTATTTTATCCATTATTGTTGCATTCTCGTACGCTTTCGTCGTCAGTTCGTTTTCTTTTTTTCCTCTTTTTGTTTTTCTGCAGGATGCTGTTTTTTTTTTTTTTTTTTTTTTGACACGCTACGCTCTGTCGAGAGGGCCCAGTATCTACGGAGGACTGACTTGATTTTCTTTAGCGAAGAATGAAGACAAGTGAAGGGTGGGTGGGAATCTAAGGAGTGAATTGTTAGGGTGCCAGAACGCTCTGCTGAGCACTACATCCGAAACTTAGAGTGGCGGATGTTCATTTTGTGGCTTCCACATTTTTTTCTTCCCATTTTTGATGATTTCGTTTCTCTATACTTTGGATTTTTGCCAGGTTTCAGCGTCACGTATTTCTGACACATACTTCCTTTAAACCACATTCTTTATGAACGATAACATATAATATGGTTAGCGCACTAACTCCAGTCCATGTAGTTGATTAAAAAAAAAAAAAAACAACCGCTCGTGTTTTTCTAAAGCCAGACTGAAAATACTTTAGAGCGTCTTTCCTTTTTATTTAATTTGAAATTTCGTCACCACATTCACGATGAATTTCCTCGTAGAAATTAAAATCACGACGGAGAAAACAATTAAGTAAAATTATTCCTGACGCAAAAATGATGTGCCTGTAATGTTATCTTTCTAATTTAACTAACAAATTTTGAAACTTATGACAATAAAATTAATTAACAGACAATACAACTTTCCTAGTTTTATGTCCATACACGTATTTTTCGTTCAGAGAAATATACGTAGAAATATAGGTCTTTAAAGATAGGATTAAGGTGGAGAACCGTTTCTTAGTTTTATTGCATAGTTACATTACGCGACATTGCAATATACATTGCTTAAAAGTTTAAATGATTCAGATAGCTAACCAACCACTTTTTTAGTATCCTTCATTTTAAATTTTAAATTTAAGAATCTTTCTGTGTTAAAAATTATGTTCTTGTGTGTTTTTATTTACGTAGTTATATAAATCATCATTGCAATGCTTACTTTCTTAAAAGTTTAATTATTTCACAAGGCTGTACAACAACTTTTTGAGTATCCGAAATATAATATGTAAATTTAAATTGATGAATATTTTTATGTTTAAAATATGATTTTCGGTTAAGAGTTAAGTTAAAGCTGCACAGTTCACTAAAACGGTTATATTAGAATTTTGATGTCTTGAACAAGATCTGAAAATTGGTAACTAAAAATGAAATTAAACACACATTTAATGCTGGACTTTATATCTATCATTAGTAAAAATAACGTAACTTCTACAAAATTGAACATAAAAATCAGCATAGTTACATTAAAGTAATATGAACAAAATCATGCGTATGTGTAAATTGTTTTTACTTAAATTTGTCGCTTGCTAATGGAGTACAAACAAATCTGCTGCATTATAAAATTACCTTAGATAGACAAACAATTTCTTATGAGACAAAAACCAAGAGTTAATAAAATTTACTTTAGCTGAAACATAACGTATTTATCCGACGTTCATTAATTTTGTTACTATGTTTTCCGTTTAATGCTTACTACATTAACAAGAAAAAAACTTCTCGTAACCTTACAGGCTTCAAAAATATTTGCTCAGACCGTACTGTGTAGCTTAACCAGCAATTCGTTTTCTTAAAATTGAGATAACATTATTGCACCTGATTTGTGTTTGCATTTACGTGATGCATTCTTATCTAGAAACCATCAAAGAGTTAGAAATCAAGAAGTATGGTTAAATTTGAAAAATATTGCTTTTTTTTGTTTCATAATTGAAAGTATTTTGTTCGCATAAATTATTTACACATAAATTATTTACATAAAAACATATCGCAAAACGTTCGCATAAATTATTTACACATAAATTATTTACATAAAAACATATCGCAAAACGTTCGCATAAATTATTTACACATAAATTATTTACATAAAAACATATCGCAAAACGTTCGCATAAATTATTTACATTAAAACATATTGAAATATCCGCAGTAAAAATTACTGCGTAAATCCATTCGCGATTAATGGCAGCATTATATTAAAAAACATATCACTTGCTCCATAAAAAAAAAAAAAAAAAAAAAAAAAAAAAAAAAAAAAAAAAAAAAAAAAAAAAACATAGAAATATATTTATCACGAAGTGAAAAGAAAATATAATAGAAACCGTTTGAGTATTATGGTGTTTTATACATAAATATTAAATAATCAGATTTTAAAATTACCATAAAATCACCACAATTGCGTGCGTGAAAGAGGTCTTGAGATAATAACATGTGAGGAAAAACACAAAACCATTGCTTTTCTTTTATAAATTTCCGTCGTATGGATTTCAGGCTACCAGGAAATTCGCAGAGGGAGAAGATTGAAATTCAAGGCACAGACTCCAAGCATCCGGTATGAATGTAAAGATGTATAAAAATAGGAAAACTGAATCACAACTTTAAGTTCGCCCATCAGAATCCGGATCTTAGAATCGATAGGACGGGTAATTTTATTTCGGAAATTTTACTACATTGTAAAAAAAGTGTAAGTATTATATGATTTTCTTTTATTTCCCGAGATTTGTGCAAAAAAATAAATCGATTTTGTTTTTTACTGGAATAAAAAGGGGGAATAATTTGGATGCTCTTGGTTTGCTTCTAGGGGAAATTTTGGCATTAAAATTTATATTTTTACTTTTGAGGATAGCTTTTTAAGTATTGGTAAATCTTATTTTCTAAGGCAAAATATGCAATGTTATGTCTTCTTTTGTTTAAAATTGAATATTATTTCTTATACAAAACGTTAGCACTTTAGAAATGTATTTAAATACGGGTCTTCTAATGGGTGGGTCAGCTATTCGGTTTTGACAATGCTAATATGCGACTCAAAGTGTAATTACATTTGTTTTGTTAGTCAATGTTTTTTTTTTTAAATTTATTTATGATTGGAATTATTAAAAACACAATTTGTGAGTTTTTACTAGAATTAGACAGTAAGAAAGTAGACTGCATATAAGTTTAAAGTAATATTTTATTTTTATTTATTTTTTAAAATAAAACTAGTGAATTTTGAAAGAAAAAAAAAAGGTTAGATATAAAAGCTGTGCTCAGAGAACTATTTCAATGACAACACCTTAAAGACGTAAATGAAAAGTGAAAATGCATTCATTTAAATGTTTTACAACCATTTGGAAAACAAAATACAGTCAAGAAATAGCTGGATTAGTTGTAAAAAAACGGTTTAATAATGGAAAAACGATTTGAAACTAGCAGTATAATTATTACACTTTACTGTGGTATCGATGTTTCATTAACATTACTAGAATATTTTTCATTTACTACTGCAAAAATACAAAACGCTGTCATTTCCTGTACTTTTTCTCGTTATATATAGCTAACCGATATAAATGCGGTTTTTTGGGGTTTAATAAAAAGGCCCTATGTTAGAGACAATTGTTTCTTTCACTTCACATATTCTCATTTACCAAAGATACAAAACCGAAATTAATCTTAAGTAACAGAAGCGAATAAAAATGCGCTTTCAGATTAAGAAGAAATTCTTAAACTATAGC
Organism: Uloborus plumipes; assembly: GCA_038373865.1. Lineage (NCBI taxonomy): Eukaryota > Metazoa > Arthropoda > Arachnida > Araneae > Uloboridae > Uloborus > Uloborus plumipes. Next base: position 103,705 of record JAXGGA010000291.1, read on the forward strand.
CTATCCCAAAGAAACATATCCCCACATTTTTTTAATTTAAAGTAAAAGCCAAGGATATGTTACTGTCTGGAATGAGAATTTTTATGTATCTGTTTTGATTTGCGTTTGATCCTTTGCATTTTGAAATCAATTTCTTTTCTTAAAACCGCTAGCTTTTCCCGTACCAGATTTCTGATTTTATGTCACCAGCTTAGCTTGAATTTTCCCAGATACCAATCTTAGTAGTATATCACATTAGAACGAGGATAAAAAATGGGATATATCATAATCCTTTTAAGTAAACGAAGACAATATATATGTTTCCTTCACAGAAGAGTTTTTCTTTTTACTGGAAATGCACCCCGCATGTTCAAATACAGTGGTTTAAGTAAATAGGTTATGTACATAAGGGACTTGGCACAGTTACTTCTTCTGTTCTGTCACAAATGTTTATACTCCTCATAGTTTGTCCCTTTCTTGTATATGTTCATGCTTTGGATTACCATGCATTCATTTTTTAACATTACTGGCTGTTTCAATTATGATTTTTGAATATGCGAAGCAATCATGCGAAACAAAATTCAAAAATATAATTATTCACACTAGAAATAAAATGAAAAGAATGTCATTTAAGGTGTGATGAAGTTTTAATAGCAGCGTCCTCACATTATGTTAAAATTCTAATTTTAGTTAGATTATTAGTAATGAATCACTACACGCATTACTGCAAAACATACACTGACAGTGGTTTTGAAAAAAGATGATTTACGCTTAAACTAATTCCAGTTTTAAATTTGAAAAACCTACTATGGTAAACTATCGATTCACACCAATTTATACTCTCAAATGCTGCAATTTCACGCTAATAATTTCCATTTCACATTTCTACTAGTAGTAGATAGGTATATTACGCTTACTTATTTTTTTGACGATATTTTACACAAGTAAACTATTTTCTAAAGTCCAAGTACCTAAGCATAAGCTGAAGTTTCGAACGATTTAGTATTAAAATCATTATTTATCTTTTTTTTTTTAAACTTAAATATCTGTATTTTACGTTTGAACGAAATAACACTACTTCACATTTTTAGTAGGAAAAAAAACCGTACGTTTTAATCTTCTCAAAGGATTCAAAATCTCATTTTTATATTGGGGGATGGGTAACTTTTGTAGTCTACTGCTTTATCCCGGCTGAATATTTCTACATTTGAGAAAGGTATGCTTACCAAAAATATACAGTGCTATTCCCTAACCAATTGAGTTTTTGAATTAAACACCTTTAAATAATGTCCTGAACTTTTTTTCCTCAATAAACCAATCATAATCCAGTTATTATTTTAATGACATGCCAGAAAAGACGGCTCGTTAAAAAGCCTTTTATCGACTCATGAAGAGTTTTAAAAAAATCTTTTGATGTATTTAATGCTATATTTATGCTGAAACTTCAATATACACTTTCACAGCTTAGATCAGAAGAGCGAGCTTTACTTTTAAAGAACTACTGAAATAATTAAAATATATATCTATAACTACGAACTTTTAACGCAAGACAATCACACCGAAAAAGGAAAACCATTTTAGAAGCAAACTTAGGTAAGAGGGCATATTATTGTCAGACAGCCATTCATTCATTAGATCAGTGTGGTCCCCAGCGGCAGTGATATTTTTTTTTATCCTTACAGATGATGGTTTTTGCAGTTTTTTATTTTTCCAATATCGGTGGCGTCTTCAAGGACGAAGTTTAATAAAAAAAAGGTAAGCGAAAATACTTAAATGACACGTCACTAGTGACTTTTAAAAATTGAGTTAGGAAAGACGAGATCTGCATAAAAATGACTAAAAATAAACATAAAACAATTGGTGAAATAATTCTTTTCTCTAGGGAAACAAGGATAAAAAAAATGGTTTGCTTCAAAAAGAAAGTGACGAAAGAGCTGCATTAAAATAACCTGAATGTATTCTATTTTAAATATTTTTTTAAATTTATTTGCAGATGCAGATCAAGCTGTTATGAGATTATTTCTCTAAGATACATATCTTGATTTGTCAAACCTGTTAAGTGAATATTACACATTAAGATTTATTTTCAAAACATAAATAAAAATTAGCAGTATTACAAAGTAAGTAATCAATACAAATCCAGAAATTTTAACTTTAGGAAATGAATAACATTTTGCATAACAAGGTGAGAATAAAATAAACGAAGCAAAATATGTAAATTTTATCTACTTGGTAGCTTTAGTAACAAAGTTGAATATAACTGATCTAATATTTTTTTCCATTTTACAGCACCTTTATAGCGTAACATTTTTATATTGTAAAGCCATAAAAAATAATATATAATGAATAGTATATAATATTTTATAAATATATAATGCAAATTGTCCGTAAAGTCATGGCGGACTTTTGACCGGTCACAAAAAAACTATAAAACAAGGTAAAAATATGAAATATTCACCAAATAAAAGAGAAACATCCTAAGTTTTACACGTATTCCGTCCAGCTCGAGATGAGGTCACCATTTGTTACCCCACACACATCTAAATGATATTCAAGTTCTTCCCACACCACACACGGGATAATTACGTCTGTTGTAATAGAGTTAATAACGTCTATAGCTTTCTGTTTTAAATGGCTAATGTCATCGACTTTCCACTGTTCCCATATGGCTTCACATAAACTCACAAGTAAAAATCTGAGGGAGTGTTTTTCGGGGATCACTATGGCCATGGTTTGTCGGAACTGGCACACCGCTGGTGGAATGATGTATCCAGAAAGTAGCGAATAATGTTGGCGTAGTGTGAAGGTGTCCCGTCACGTTGAAATACGATACCTTTTGGATAATGTGGGCTCTGTACCGGTTACATCTAGAGGGGGGGGGGGGGAGCTGATCCGATCCTGCTCAGTTCGTGCTGTTGCTTCATTACCTGTGAACAAACACGCTTACACATATACGGATACCTTGAGAGTTTTTCTTTTATTTGGTGAAGCTTTCACATTTTTATCTTGCTTTCCAGTGACATGTTAAAAGTGACTTTACGGACACATTGTATATAATGCTTTTCCACCTAGCAATTAACATTAGATTGCTCAACTAATAATTTTGACTGCTTGGGCGATATTGGTATTTCCCATATTTTAACCGGAAATAAAGGAGGGGAGAGGAAGGTAACTAAAATTAATAATAAGCGCGTGAATATGTTGTTTAAGAAGTCATATCATTCTAAGAAATTGTGTCATCATATACACATAATTGTTCTTTGAAATGTGAAATTGAAAAACCGGAAAAATCACTGTTTGTTCAATCTAGTGTTAAGGGTAGCCAATACCTTTATACATTCAAAAAGTGTCGAAAATTAATAACATTTACAAAAAAAAAAAAAACTCAATAAGGAGAGAATTTATGAATTCCGCACCAATATAAATGTAAACTGCGACCATGAAACAAAATGTAAGCTAATATGATTTCGTTTGTTTTGATTAGTAGATGGGTGCCCCCCCCCCCTTTTTTTTTACTCTTCAATAGAAGTAAAACAATTGTCCCATTTTACACAACGCTTTTTTAAAATGCAATTTTTTCCTCACTGCTGCTGTATGTCAATGATTTTTGCTTTCAGTTCTTGTTTTTAAATCAAATACTGGATAAATTATGTACAATTTTTTTTTCAAGTAAAAAAATGTCTTTCAGAAAGCCGATACTTATATTATTTGATACGTAATGGGCCTTCATAGTCGCATATACTACAATTAAAAAGCCAAATTTAAAGAAATTAGGAATATACGCGCAGAAATGCCACATCTATGTAAATGGATTAAGCAAGAAGTGGAACAAAATATGTGGTATTTAATTATCAGATTGAAGTTAATAATAATAATATTACCAAGAATAAATAGGGGCATCCTCTTAAAATCTGCATAGGAATTTACACGTAATCAGGCTGATTATTTTTTCCTTGGCCTAAAGACTCATCGGATACATTAACTTTCCCTTAAGAGTTTACAACAAGTTTCCTTAAAAGTTAACCTTTCTTTTCCTTTATTTAAAACTATCTGAACAGAAGCAATTCCGCAGGCACCCTTAAAGACACAAGAAAGAAAAATGACGGGACTAACTTAGGAGACTGCTTGGCATTCGAGGTGGATCCGCATTCCGAACACGACGAAAGACAATGAAATTTTGGAAAGGCACGTGGTCGCTGGTGGGAAGTTGGCTGAAGAGGAGTGCAATAATTTTAGCGTTTTTCCTTTTTAGGGGAGGGGGGTCCCTATTACGAAGCTCATCTGCAATTCTGCACTCGCACTGCAATAGAAAATTTGAATCCTGAATAGTAAAGGCAAAAAAATTCAAAGAAAATGTTGATGCTAAAGAGAAAGCATTGGCGCCCTTCGATTTAGACATTACACGTCGATTTCCGAGCTCATCCATTCAACCATTTGCATAAGGAGGGTAAGGAATTAGATGAAAGGGAAAACTTCTATCGGGTGCTTAGTAAAGGGAAATGTCTTAAGACTCGGAGGCGTATCAAATCCTCCAGGCAAGAAAGTGGTAAGTGCAGTCTTGAGAAGCATTCTACAGAAAGGAGTGATGAACGTGACCGGACTGGGATTAATGCGTTGAATTAAGAAATAAAAATATAAAAAAAACCTGGAATTCGTTTTTCTTTCTTAAAGAAATTTTCTTTTTCCACGCATGAATAAGTGAATTTATTTCTTTAAAAGAGAGAGAAGGGAAGGAAGGTTTGTAGTAGTGGTGTTTTGAGATAGCTTTGTGTGACTCTTTGGCATTTTTGCAATTGGATTGGCTTTAACTAAATGCGGCGGCGTCGTTTCCCCACCCTTTCAGCAGTTAGTTTATTTTTCGAGAGATTCGCAATAAAATTTCGAAGCCTCAAACGCTTTGTTCAACATTAATTTCTTCCAATGAAAACATCTGTGTCGCGGCGCGTTGATTTATATAGACGAAATGTCTGAGAGAAAGCAAATATGAAAACGTAAAAGGAAATGCTCTTACTTTTGGAATATGTTTCTAGTTTACTTTTGATTCAAAGTTGAAAAAACATTTTTTTGAATTTAAATTAAATCTAAAGCAAACACATTTCCCGTATTTGCCGTTAAATGGAAATAAAATGAGAGCGAAAGAGGAACGTTATAAGAATAAATATTTTTTAAGATAAATTATTACAGGATTTGCGGCAAGAAACGAAATTAATTCAAAGGATTATTCTAAAGTAAATAAAATGTTAAGCATTTTATCTTTCCAATCATAACAAACCTACTTTATTTTCCTAGGGAAATTTGAAATCTGATGATTTATGCAATTCTTACTAACTGATTAATTTTAACGTAGAATGTACTATACTATTATAACCATAAAATACTTTTATTAATGGTCATATTTTAATAATGTACTTCCAATTTTACTTATTCAATTTTAGATTGAAGCTCAAATCCTTTAAAGTATCGAAAACATTGCCCTGTTATATTTTATTAATTTATTTGCACAAATAAGTCTAAATATTTTTTTAACGCTTTTATTTTCTATTTAGCCGATCTTATCTTATAATAATACTTCAAATACTCACTAGGTTTATCATCTTTCTATGTATTACACTCATTTTCTTTCTAATGTTACTGTACAATTTTAATTGTTTACGCAAAAGACAATTGTGCAGTTAGTATATTTGTTTACGAGCGGTTAAAATTTTAATTTTCATATGTCGACTGCAACCAATGCTTAAAATAACAGATGATTAGCTGTCATACACTGCAAACAAAACTTGATTTTATAGTATAATACTGGCAGCAGAGTTTCCAGTTTCAAACTGTAAAAGCACAGTAATAAACAGTAAAACTAGCTATTTTACAGTTTATTACGGTAAAACTGGAAATTTTACATTTTATTACTGTAAAATTAGCAATTTTAGTTTATTACCATAAAACTAACTGTATTATACTGCAAAAACAACAGTATGATACTGGCAGCAGAGGTTCCAGTTTAAAATTGTAAAATTCACAATAATAAACTGTAAAACTAGCAATTTTACAGTTTATTACTGTAAACTAGCAATTTTGCAGTTTGTTACTGTAAAATTACTATCAAATTAGCTGCATTATATTGTAAAAACAATTTATTTTTCGCAGTATACAAAATACAAGTTGTAACACAAAAACAAGTGTAACAATGTTAAACATATTTTTTTTATTTGAAATAAATTAAATTTTAGCTTAATGGTTCAATTCAGAGTAGTTCAGTTCTTATGAATCTTGTCATTGCACGAAATAAAGTTAATTATTTTCAACCTTCTGAAATAGTGACAATAAACATATTTCATAATGTCTTTTTCGAATGAAAAAAATAAATAAAATCTTAAGTTTTGAAACCAAATTGCTTGCTCAAAAACTAATCTACGTCCCATAAAGCAACTACAATCGCGCGAAATGAGAAATATGTTGATTAAAGCATTCCCGTTCCACGTTCAGTCAATATTTAATTGAGCTGGGATCTAAGTCTCCGCAATTTGTGGTTTCCGTCTGAATCAAGAACAGGGAATATTTGGCTGACTCTGCAATCTGATCGGCGGTAAGCATTCAGCTATGCCACCCGTATCCCTCTCCAAATGAATCAATTTAGTTTGAAGGAAATTCCAAGTGTGAAGCGATCAATTTTCTGGAACCCCTTCTCCTGAAGCTGCTCTTGAAAAGTGCTTCAAGGAGACTGGGTTTATTTTGTCCATCATTTCCTTCGGTGCAGTTGCATTACTGCAGAGGAATCGCCACGGAGTTATCGTGATATTGCCTAGGAATTTAATTTTCGGCGTCCATAAATATCGATGGTGTTCCTTCACTGCACAAAACTTTTGCCATAGCCATACTTTATGCGAGCATAGCATACAACCAGAATTAACCACTATTTTGGCTTGAGTTATTTTGCGTTAGTTTATTAATTAAATTAATGCGTTCGACTTGTTTAACAGTTTACTTAACCGGTAGTCGAATAAAGTGAAGCAAGCATGTAAACATGTTAGAAAACTTTTACGTTTATTTTGGTTATGTTTCTCTACACGTAATCTTAAACGAGCATGTTATTTTCCTTATAAATGTGTTTATAAGGAATTTAATACCTAAAAACTTTATTTAATTTTTGAATAAATGCAGACCCGTCATTTAGGGGGGGACGGGGGGGGGTCAATTGCCCCTCCTGACTTTAGAAAATCAATTGGCATATAAGTAGGCGTGGTTTTTGCCACTTTTTGGTAAATTTTACATTGCATTTTGGTAAATTTTACAAAATTTCGAAATGACGTCCCTGAATAAATGCTCATAAAATTCACATTGATAAATTTCGATACTGGTACTTCAAGTGCAATACATTTTCGCCATATCCCTACTTTATGCGAGAAAAACATGCAATCAGTATAAACTACGGTTTCAGATTCAGCTCTTTTGCATTAGTTTATCAAATAAATTTACTGCATGTAAGTTGTTTAACAGTTTAGTAAGCAGGGATTAAATAACACAAAATAAGTGTGTAAACATTTTAGAACACTTTTACGTTCATTAAAGCCATGTTTTCTAGTACTGAAGGGTAAACAAGCATATTGTTTTACCAATTAACAAATTAAAGCAAATAATAAAACAGGGATGGCGAGTAAATAATCGGGTAATATTTGACAATCATGCTTATGTACAGAATGTCTCAGTTATATTGTTCTGCTTCAATTGTTGTAAAATATTTATGTTCTTACTACTAGCTGATTTAAAGTAATGAATATTTTTTGCAGCAGAATTGTACATAAATGAACTTGCAATGAATGCAATTTAATTTCTGAATAACATCGGAAAGTAAAAATATTATAGATTGTTTGTATTCAATAATTTATAAAATATATTTTAAGCTCCCTCAACACATACGGCTAATTATCGTGATGAATTAAATTGATATTTGTAAAATAATAAAATAAGAATATATTTTTTAATGTAGCAATACGTTTAAGATGGTCAATAAATTGTAAAAGTAACTGAGCAAACATTTTCCTGAATTAAGTAAGAAAAATTGAATTATTAAATATGTGGATACTTTTGTCTGCGGAATGTAGAAGCTAGGACATTAAATAGCAGCTAGGAAAGGACTTTTTTATAAGGTAGAAGGTAAAAGTCCCACGGAATTTATTGTTCCAAATTTGAATTAATTTCACATACTCCATTTTTTTTTAAAGTTGAAGTAAGATAAATCTTTTATTTGTAGCAATATGTAAAAGACGTTCAATACATTGTAGAAGTAATTGAACATATATTTTCCGAAGCACACCGGGAGAAATGGAATTATTTACGCGGTGAATAATTTTATCTGTAGTGATAGATCGCAGAGTAGATCAGCCAGGCGCATTAAATAGGAGCCAGGAAAGCACTCTCCTTTAAGAGGTGAAACATATGGGAAGTCCTACGGAAGCAACTGTCCCAAATTAGAATTTATTCCTGAACGTCGGAAGTTTTACGAGAAAATGAGCCCGTCATTTTCTATGGCAGGAGACGAAAGAAAATAAAGTTTTATTCTCCACAAACGTTATGCTATAGACACAAAAGGGGCATGTAACTAGATTTATAGTTTTGGCATATTTATTACAGTTATGGAAGCAGTAAAATAAAGCGCCGTAATGCGAAAAGATTTAAACCTTCCCATTCAAATGCCTTCCCATCACGTTCGACTAGGAGTAAGAGTCATGCCATTAGAATTTATAAGTGCGAGGGGCCATGTCTCTGAGGTGCACGCCTTCTTTCTTGGGCCTTATAAAAACATTCCAGCTTCGAGAGCAATATGCTTTGGGAACACAAATTTATAGCTTTGTTAAAAATAATGTTATTACCAGAATCGGATTCGTGTTCCCAATCGTTTTTCATTTTTATGGAATGCAAAACTAGTTTTCGTGCGTTCGTCTTCTTTGCCATGTTGCATTACAAGAATTGGTATTAGATGTGCTTTTAGGTCGACATTTTAATCTGCCTCCATTTTGTCGCAAACTTATTCAAGAAACAGTAATGTATCTATCTGCCTGCTACTTCTTTTTCATGAATAAAACTTCTTTTTTGTCTACGTTTTCTGCTGTTTCGTTTTGTTCTTTTTGAGTTATGGAAAACTTGGATTATTAGCATGATATGCAATGCGTAAAGTGTATGCTTTATTAAAAACTTCTATAAACATGCGGGATGTAAATAAAATTAGCTAAACATAATTGAAAAGTATATCCGAAAGAATTATGCCCTGACTAATTTTCCTTTCTTTTTTTAAAATTATAATTACGTTTTTTGTTTTGTTTTTGTTTAATCTGTTATGAAAAACAATCCTTTTTCTCACTTACATAATTTTTTTTATCAAACGCAAGGAAAAATATTAATTCAGCATTATCAACGGGCTATATAAGTTAGAAAATATATAATGATCACAAATTATTAATAATTTAATCTTTGTCTATATTCTAAACACATTTTTGACATTAATGTTGATCAAAAAAAACTAAACAATACTGTTTCTATTTCTACGAGCATTGTAAAAAAAGACATGTATTTAAGTATAAACACAGGCACACATATATGTTTTCTTTTATTTTATCTCCAAAAGTTTCAAATTTCCGCCTTTAAGTTGTTTAAGGTTTTTGTTAAAAAACAGAAACCAGTGGAAAGGCAGTTTTTCTTTAAAATATTAAAGGTAACAAAACTGCGGAAGTCATTGGACAGATGTACAACAAACAAGATTGAAAAATTCGTCTACTAAGCTACATTTTTAATTAGCGCATTAATGTGTTTTACGAAGTTTTAAAGGGCATTCTTTTGTACGATCTGTGTTTGGTGTAATATAGGTGAGTATAGTTTCTTTAGTTCTTTCTTAACTTATTTGTATAACCCGCGATGTCTTAAAAGGAATCATTTTATACTTTTGAGAAATATTCTGTCTAACGAACATCATTAGGTTGATTTCATTGTATGTGTCAAATGTCAAAACCCGCATTTATAATCATTTGCTCTTGTTATTCAGCATTGGTTTTACATAGAATCTTAACTACTAGACAGTTAAATTTACTTTCCTTCCGATATTATTAATTTGATAGTAGAAAGTCGTAATTTCTACTATCATTTATAATCATTTGCTCTTGTTATTCAGCATTGGTTTTACATAGAATCTTAACTACTAGACAGTTAAATTTACTTTCCTTCCGATATTATTAACTTGATAGTAGAAAGTCGTAATTTCCTACGTTTTCTTATATAAAAATTGCGCAGATTTTACTTTTCACGGTACATTTTTTTCCAATACCTATGAAATATTTTTCTCTCCTTTGCGTTATAAATAATGCATTTACATATTTTTTTCTATAAATTATCCTTCAATACATAGAACACGGTTTCGTATGCTATGTAAAATTGAATCGCCTGAGGCTTAGCGCTAGAGCAGCGAGCTACCAATTGTGATGCTCCCGTTTCATTCCATTAGCTTTTAAAGCTCTTTGCACTCTTGAGGAGTTGGCAGAATTGTTTGATTTAATGGGCGGGCTTAAAACTAAGCTGGAGAGAGGGGGGTGCAAAATTAAGACCAGTGATGTTGATGATGATTATTATTGCTATTCTTTAATGTCATCCAATAACAGTAAAATTGAATGACCACTCCTCCTCAAATTTATCCATGTGTCCATTATTTGACGCATTTCGATTGAGAACAAATCATTTGATTATAAAACTATCCGCTGGAACTTTTGGATAAGTGATAAATTAATAGCAAACACTTTATTATAAAATAGGGATCTTGAGAAACAATTATTCGGTTATAAAAATATTCGAATTACTCCCTTGAAAGATTCATTCGACTCAAAAATCTTGCAAAAAGAACATCATGCAAGAAGTTCATTCAGCTCTAAAACTAATAGAGATGCTTATTTGATTCAAATAATGACTTGAATTCAAAAGATCATAATTGAGGACTCGAACATCTAAAAAAAGTGGGTATTTCAGTTATGGTCTCCCAAATACGCTCATTATCAGTATGTGCTACGGGAATAACTATCAGGAAAACTTTTCGTAAGTATTTATTTCATTTGTTTTATATTCCGTCTACTGCTGTAAGGTCGACTATATTAAGAGCGGAGGACATTGCTTTATTTCCCCAAAAAATCACTAATACTTTAGTCTACTCTTGTTCTTTGGTACGAACCAAACTAATTACTTATACATATACACGATAGACATATCCACAACAGGCCTGTCATTTAGTTGGGCAGGGGGGGGGGTCAATTGCCCCCACTGGCTTTGAGAAACCAATGTATGCATATTTCCAAAGAAATTGCATTGCGTTTGAACCCTTTGCCCCCCTCCCCCTGGAAAAATTTGAAATAACGTCCCTGGTATATAACCCTTTTGCTAAATCAAAACACAAGGGAACATTATACTATGTTAAAACAATAGATATAAGTAGGTTTTCCAGAAAAATAAACCTTTTTGCGTCAATTTACTTCCAGTAACAAGCATATAACAATGAAAAAAGAACCAAACATAGAGCAAATAGATTCTTAAAAATGGATGGAAAGAAATAAAGTAATAGCTATTTTAAATATAGATCTGCACTTTTTAACCGGAAATATCACAAAGTAAACTTTAAGGAACGTATGTGAACTGTTTTCATCTGGAGCTGTTTTTCTTTATTGCTTTATCATATTTTTAACTTTTATTTTAGAACATGACGCAATTTTATCAGTGATATTTTGTACGTTTAATTTATTTGAATGCTCATGGGAGTATTTAGTTATAATTAAGTTCAGTTTAGTAGTTAGTTAAAATATGTATTAACTTTAGGAATTATGTGATAAAAGTACGAAATTCTTGTTAAAAAGCAAGATAAATTATTGATGGAATAGTTTGGCTAAATATATCTACTACTAATTTGTCACGAAGTAGGTAGGATGAGCGAGTGTGTTTGTCTCTTTCATATGTCTAGATAAAAACCAGCTACGTTGCGCACACGTATGCCCTTTGGCATGAAATATCTAGAACATGTGGGACAAGTTAATGCTTTGATGCTAATGGCCAAGAAAATTATGCACATAATTAAGCTTTGAGGATAACGTTTGAGAAAATTGGTGATAAACGTACCCAAACGCAATCTTTCTGTTTTTGGTGTAAATTGATTGCAAATCGCAAGTTTATCAAACAAACATTATTCATTAAGGCTTACCATCTCCACTGAGCAACTTGGAACGTTATTTTATTCTGACAATTGATATAAAATGAAAAATAATCGATGCTATAACACCATGAATGATAATAATGCATAAGAAATGACCCGATTTTGATTATTTTTTTTTCCTCTCTCGCAGCTCAAGATCAAAATGACAAATGTTCTGTTCTAGTTCAATGCGCACAGAAGAAATAAGCGAGAAATACATAAACGTCACGTGAGGTAATCACTCAAATACATCACACCGAGTATTTCATAAACCATTTTCCCTTCGCTTGCTGCCGCTAATAGATCACAAGACGTCATTTTGCCTAAGGAGAAAAAAATTAAATCGAAGTCTTCCGCGCAAGTGGGAATGAGAGAGGCTAAAAATAAATAAATAAAAAAAAGATGAAGCGAAAAATAGCAAGTTCTATCATAAAAATAAATAAAATAATGCTTAAAAACTGAAATGTGTTTCTGTCTGTTTTGTAGACAAGTAAAATGCCCTACAGCGTTATTGATTTAAAAAAATTGGAACGCTTTGTTTGTTCTTTTGTTTGCCTTTTCTTTTTTTAATGTTTTTTTTTTTAAGTCGAAATATTTAGAATAATGATTTTAATTAATATTCATACCTCAAGTGTTCTTCCTATTTCGTAGAACTAAAACCAACGTGCTTAAGACATATAAGAATAACCTAGAACTATTAATAGTTCATTGCTTTTTAGTCCACTTTACAAACACCCCGTATATATATATACAGAGTATAAATGCGAATGGTATGATATGTAGGAACACACTTAGAAAATTCGTACAATATGAAAAAGTACACACTGCATGCACACATATAATTTTAAGATCTTGTTAGCTGCTGTATTTCCCCTTTAAATGTGCTATTGATTGCTAGTAAAGTGGTGTACGTCACAAAGTTCTGCGATTCACATGTCGGTGAATATTGGTCGAAGTTAAGAGTCAACATTTTTGTGTTCGAATTGTTTTTTTGCTCATGTTTTTGATTTCCCTGCTCATAAATTTGCGGATCTAGGCTCCGTATAAAAATTAAAACGTCGTGTTTTTTCACCCTTTTATTATATTAGCTCTGTACATTTTTTCTAACATTTTTCAGTCCAAAGTATACGTCCTGCACGAACGCTAGCGGAAGTAAAGATCTTGCACGTTAAAGGGGAACACGCTGTATATTGGACACAAAAACAGCGAAAGAGAGAACATGAAGTTATGAGCGATGTTAACTACAAATGATAATTTACGTTGTTATACAATAGTAATACATACTAGCATTTGATAATTTTACGGATTATTTTGGAATTAAACCATATACAGAGCATTAAAAATTCGTAGAAATGTAAGTTTCAGGAATGCTAATTCTTCATCTAAAACCGAAAAGGTACACGCCACCCTGTATTTTCTATCCTGGTAGCAGAAACAGCGCTTTTGAGAAAGTGTCAGACTATGTCTTAGTAGGGGGAAAAAGGTGTTTTTAAGAACTATAATCTTAAGCTTACTAATCATGATGTGTATAACACACATAAATGGTACATTTTGTTAGCATCTTTTATTTTAAGCATTTTATAATGCTGATGGAAATTTTACGCTTAATCTTATGTAGGTTTGTCTGGAAGACGATTTTTTTCATTTTCAATCTGCACAGTGGACAGTGGGAAAAAAATTTGTTTTTCTTGGCTTCCTATATTTAAAAATGTATCAACTCAAGTTCCTGCTAATGTCAAACTGCTCTAAAAAAATAAAATAAAAACATAAAGATGACTTTAGATGGACGCTTGACAACCTGCATTAGTTAACAGCAATTTTAAAATGAAGTGAAGAAAAATAATGAAAACAATGTTTAAAAGAGTGACAGATAATTAAAATGGTATCAGTTTTTGAATCATTGCCAAAGTATAACATTATTAATAAAAACGTTTACAATAACGTTGAAAAAACCATCACAAACAAAATAGAATTAAGAATAAGATTGTACACATTGATTCTTTTTTTGTTGTGTAGTAAACTATTTTTAGTTTTGTATATTCAATTTTTTTTTGTTCAAAATTATTGCAGTGAAATTGCTTTCCCTCAACCTTAACAGAAAAAAGAAATAAAGAAAATGAAAAGCATTGCATTTTAATTGTAAACAAGAGACATAATCATATTAAAATTGCTAAATTGTCTTTACTAACAAGATCAAAACATTTTTAACCCATCAATTCTATTCCAAAACTACTTTTTTCTTATAAATTATTTCTCTGTAACGCAATGTGATGTTTCAAAAGCTGGAAATAAATAAATTTCCATGTGATGTATACAGTATTGGGTTTGACGCAATCAAAATTTAACTTTGAGAGACAAAACAATGAATATCAATAGAAGGCCGAAAGCTTAGGCACATTTTTTAAATCACATGGTCTTTCAATCACCGGTCAAAAAAGGATGATTTAATAGTGATTGTAACAAGTCACGTTTAATGTCACAAATTCTACGTATTACTCAGTTTAGAGCTTCCCTCTTCAAAGGTAACAAATATCTAATACGTAATTGAAAAACCTAAAAAAGGTTTTTAAACTTTGAGGAGGTTTGAGAAAGACATAGTGGTTTTCATATTTATTGATGAATGCATTTATTTATTTATTTATTTTTGTGTTTTAAATAAAATGCATTACTTTTTAACAACCGTGCGCTTAAAGTTATTATTCAAAATTCTGAAAACGTAGCAAATTTCGATTATGTTTTAGTAAATAGTATTTCTTAATAATAGTTAAGTAACTATGTTTTACTTGGGTTCATTAAAAAATCCTATCGTAAGTAATTAATAAAAAACAAAATTTGTAACAGTTTGCTACAGTCTTAATACTCATTCTTAACATTTTTTCAGCAAATATTATCTTTCCCAGACTTCTTCAAATGATCTTATATAGACAGTTATCATGCCAAGTTATATAAACGCGAAAGGGGTTTTCAAGTTAAACAATATTTTATTGGACATTATTTATTTATTTATTTATTTATTTATTATTATTTTTTTTTTGTCTTTAAGTTGCATACTGAAAGCATGGACACTTACAAACATTTTAAAACAATAGCGAGACATTTACTTTGAAAAGAGCACAAACTGAGGCAATTTTTAACTATTCAAAGTTTCAAACTGCATGGAATTCAAACTGCATGGCGCTTTAAATTGATAGTAGCTTGGTCTCTTATGTGATTTCCACTCACTCTAGAGGCGGAAATATATTTAAAATGAAAATTTATAAACATCTAGAAATGCTTCTTGCGCTGGCTCTGATCACCACTCTCGATAATCCATGTCGATTCGCTTTAAAATTTCTTTCAAATTATTTTTAGCAACACATTCCAATTCAGCATCTGAGCAAGCTTCTTTAGTTTTGCCAGAGTCTTTGCTGCAAGAGCAATCTTTTGCTTGTACTAAATCCCAGGACAAATCAGCGCCTCGATGTATCTCCTTCTGAGAGATTACCCAAGATTGGGGTAAAATTGAGGCTAGAGAGTCTTTTGGAGGTAATGAGTTGGAAACGAAAGAAAGCCCTCATATGAACTCGCTCGCATTGAAAGTCTTTTCAAGATATTAGTTGGAGCATAAAGAGATTTTATTTGCCATATGTGCATATTTTTTTCCTTTGCGATTGTAGGCGCTTAGGGTCTGGAAAAGTTACTGATAATTTTGATACATATTGTGAGTCCAATGGAGATTAATCTTCGGTGTCTCTTGTTGGGCGCGTTTAGTGAATAAAATTAACAGGGGAGGAGGTAAATATTAAAACGTGGGTTTCGTTGCGTCTATTGCGCATTTTATCACAGTAACTTTTATGATTATTATTGCTGGGATGTTATGAAAATAATCAATTATAGATTCAAATGGAGTCTGTCACAGCCTAATTAAGTTTAAATCAAAAAGTTATGGCATGGGTATGAGAGGTTTTTCCCCGACTTGTTTTTTGCAATACTTCTTGAGGACACATATTAATTATTTGAACCAGTGACGCACACTAACAATGTAAATTACGAAAAAAAACAAGCTATATAACCGCTATAAATCCAATGTTTCTACATACCAGTCATTTAAAGACAGGGTACAAGAAACTGGAGATATACATTACATTCATATGCAGAAAACCTAGAAATACTCGTTGTTCTTTGAGTGTTTCGGGTTAGAGATAATAATCATTGTACTTACATTACTAAACGATAAGTTTATCAATAAATTCAGATACAACGTCATTCTAAGTTTTTGATGTTTTATAAATAATATAATAGGGGAAAATGCTTTAGAATTTCAGGTCTAAAAATATGAGCAACACATGCTTCAGGCAGACAGTTTTTTTTACCTGCAGAGAAGCAAACATATTCTGTAATCTTACATAATAAAAGCAAGTGTAATGTGTCTGTCTGTCTGCCTGTCTGTCCATTTGTCTGACCGAGCTCTCCAGCCAAATCTATCGCACGCAGGGACCTGAAATTTTTTACACGGAAGCACAAAGGGGCTGGCCACCAGACCTCGAAGCCCGATTTTCGATTTTTGAATTAGAAAAATTTTAAAAAATCTATATACAGGGTGTCCACTCCTATCGTGGACCAATAGCTAATTTCTAAACCGTTAGAGATAAGCATATAGTTCATTTAGGAAAAAATCTCCAAATTACGAAAGGAATTTTGGGTCTATTCAATGTTTTTCAAAAAATCAAATTTTGAAAGAGTTACGAAATTTAAATTTTTATACAGCCCCCCAGTCCTATCAATCATCTTTAGTAAAACATTCTTGACACTGTAACGTTTAAAACTAAAAAAAAATCACTCTTCTACGACAAAAATTGACCGAGTTATGACGTTTTGAAAAATCAAGATTTTGAATGATTTTGCATACGGTCCCTTCAGCAATCTCTCGATGACGTCAAGAAATAATGCAAAATCTTGATTTTTCAAAACGTCATAACTCGGTCAATTTTTGTGGTAGAACAGTGATTTTTTTTTTAGTTTTAAACGTTACAGTGTCAAGAATGTTTTACTAAATATGATTGATAGGACTGGGAGGCTGTATAAAAATCTAAATTTCGTAACTCTTTCAAAATTTGATTTTTTGAAAAACATTGAATAGACCCAAAATTCCTTTCGTAATTTAGAGATTTTTTCCCAAATGAACTATAAGCTTATCTCTAACGGTTTAGAAATTAGCTATTGGTCCACGATAGGAGTGGACACCCTGTATATAAAAGAAAGTCATGTTAGTTACACTACTTATAACTCAAGAACGGCTGTACCGATAAGGCTAAAAATTGGTGGGTAGGTAGCTTAGAGCCAGGAGACGGACATAGGCTATAATTTATGTGTGTCAGTTACATAAATAGAAAAACTGTCTTATTGACTAAGCCTTTTTACTAAGCCTTTTTTAAAACCTCCATGGCTGAGCGACATAAAGCACACGTTCTGGCAGCTACCGGTGAGCAGTAAACAGGTTGTAAGCTAGCGGTGCGTTGAGTGTTATTTGACTTTTTTGTGAAGTAAATTACAAACAAACGCGTTACTTCCCTTGAAATTTATATGTGATAAGCTGTCAGAAACGATTGTCACTTAAGAGTTTTTACGTTTCTGAGCCTGAGAGGTAGAGAGCGCTTGATGGGATAGCTCCTGCACTGCAGTTAAAGAGGTTGTTCTTCTCACTACTATTCCATCTTCTATATGAATTTTTTTATGTTTTACTTTTCTTTAAACTTCAGACCAATGATTATAACCACATGACTACGGTTTCCTAGCATATGCTAATATGAGGTCTGTTCTCATTTAAACTAATTTTTTAACAGATGGTTCATGGTTAGGATATATTGTTTCTTTTTATAGACGGGGAATGTTGTGTGTGTGGGGGGGGGAGAGAGAGAGACAGTCTACATGCCCTACACACTACTAACAATACTAATAAAAGCAAGTCCCTCACTTAAGAGTTTTTACGCTTCTGAGCCTGAGAGGTAGAGAGCGCTTGATGGGATAGCTCCTGCACTGCAGTTAAAGAGAATGTTCTTCTCACTACTATTCTATCTTCTATATGAATTTTTTATGTTTTACTTTTCTTTAAACTTCAGACCAATGATTATAACCACACGACTACGGTTTCCTAGCATGTGCTAATATGAGGTATGTTCTCATTTAAACTAATTTTTTAACAGATGGCTCATGGTTAGGATATATTGTTCCTTTTTATCGACGGGGAATGTTGTGTGTGTGTGGGGGGGGGGGGGGAGAGACAGTCTACATGTCCTACACACTACTATTCCTGCGCTATTCACTTATTTGCATTTTCTAAATGCACGGGCAACGCCGGGCGGGTACAGCTAGTCTAAAAATAAATGTATAGCGTTAAAAAAGTGAAGATTGTGAGAAGTAAATGAACTGAATTTTATTATTTGCTCTCAACAAAATAATATGAAATTTATCTGTCAGAAATACGAGTGCAATACGAATCATTGCTGCTGCTTTTTGGCTTTTGCGTCTATAAATCTACATTTTAAATCTCTCTATTAAAAATCTCCATTATATCTCTCTATTAAAAAAAATCTATTTTGTAAGTTGATGCTCCCTTTGTTTTTTTATATGAATAAAGTGCGTCTAGGCTCATTTTTTGAAACGAAAATATTCCCTGCAGTACAACACCAGACCACTATTTGTAATTTTAAAATGATTAATAACTACGGGTTTTATTAAACATTTACAACCGTTCAAAAGTATTAAAAACAATTGATCATTATATTAGTAATGATG
This sequence comes from Uloborus plumipes, assembly GCA_038373865.1. NCBI lineage: Eukaryota > Metazoa > Arthropoda > Arachnida > Araneae > Uloboridae > Uloborus > Uloborus plumipes. The sequence goes on from JAXGGA010000291.1 coordinate 122,666, forward strand.
TGTTTCGAAAATATTTGCCTAAAGAAACATTTTTTTCATGATTTGTTGATTGCAGTATTTAAAAAGAAATAAATAAATACAATCTGCTTATATATAAGTAAAAAATATTTTCCCTGTGATTATTTCGCTTAAATTTAAATCATAAAATTAATTTACAAATAAAGCGTAACAGGAACTTCCATTCACCAGATTCAACACCAACGACAAACTCCAGTCCGCGTATGATTATACAGACATACCTATTCTCACTTTGGTCTGGTGGAATGATATGGAACATAATTCCCTTTCCTCCCTCCTTTTAACATCCGACATTTCCGGCATTGACATCAGAGAGGGATTTTCTTGAAGAATGAATCCTAGCAGCTCAGCTCGTGCGCACTAATTTCAGTTGACAAATACCGCATCCGTTGCCTGGAGAGCCACATTTCTACCTTGAAACTGTAATAATTTATAGCGACATGCATTTAACGGTGATTTGAGTCTGAATTTATATCCTTTACAGAGAGTCATTCTCGGTTATTGCTACTTGTGTTTTGATGCCCTTTCGGTAAATTGAGATTAAAGTTATTTCTGAGTGTAGCGTCTATTTGTCGGAAGCGGGTTTCTTCCATTTTTTAAAGGACATGTTTAAAACCAGTTTCTACTCAATTTTTAAATGTATTTATTACGTGAACAAACTGTAAGTGTACGAATATTGTGGTGGCCACTATATTTTAGTATTTATTTATTCATGTATGTATTTATTTTTTGGTGAAGTTAATATGTGATTTAAAGATGAACCCAAATTCACCCCGTAACTCAAATTGTTATAGTTATGTACATTATTATTCTCGATTCGAGGTATCAATATGCTAAGCTTTCACTTCAGATCACTCTTGCAAGTCCTTTACCCGCAAGAGGTTATCCGTAAGTTACGAGGAATCTTAAGGTTCTGCGAAATCATGGTTGACAAAGATTGTTTTACAAAACATTTTTTTCCTTCATAGAAGTGTAAAAATATGCAGTAACTTAGAAGAAATTACCTTATGTCTTTGTGCCAATTGTTTTATGCTTCGTGTTACTATTTGTTGTAATCGTCTTATGTTTTTGTGAAAATTAGTTGTTGTAGTTGTTTCAATTGTTCAATAAAAAACCTCGAGGGTGCCGTATCAGGTTAAGTCACAACAATGACAAGTTCTGTGGCCACTCGAGGAGTGAAGTGAAGTAACTTTGAAGTGCACAAAATATTATTTTAATAATATTCAATGTGCCTTTGAATATTCGTTTTAAAAATATATTATGTAACAATTTCAGTTTCATGAATATGCTGCTGGTGTTTTCGCCTACCTGATAAGTATCCTTTAATTAGCTTTTTATATAAACATATTCTCAGCGGTCAACGACGTCACAAGTGGGTGGTGAGAGGGAATCTGATAACCTAAAGATATCTGATAGAAATATCCGATCAATTTACGACACAAAGAAGCATTTAACTGTTTTCTACATATCTAAGAAATGCAAATATGTGCTCTCATTGATTGGGAGGAATAGGTCACAGGTAGGACTAGAATTGCAGTCATCTCCTCGTGGTGAGTTCTGGGTAGTTCCACGTGAGCTAGCCAAGCGTTGCAAATGAATAAAGAAAAGTTTTGAAAACACTTTGAGTAAATGTTGAAAGGAAATATTGAGTTAAAAAAATTTGAAAATATCTACAATTTCGGGAATTTGAGAAACTTTGAGCGTAATGCTTGGACTAAAAATTATAGTTTTATAAGGTCTAAAAAAATTATTTGCACATTCCAGACCTTTCTATTCCATTTAATAACCAACCGTCACTATATTTTTCATTTGCAGTTTTTTTTTAATAATATGAAAAATCTAAAAAATATCAGAAACTTAGAAAAGTTAAGTTAATTGCGCAGACTAAAGACAACATCGAAAAAAATGAATATTTTCCAGAATTGTTACTAAGCCTCATGCACAGGAATAAAAAGTACCCGTTTCCGAAAACGAAAAAATCATTTTTTTCACTCCATCCTAATGTATATACATGCAAAGTGTTTTTTTTTTTTTTTTGAATTAAATTTTTACTTAAATGCAAGACACATTTAGAACTTAAGACAAAATGTCAAAAGTATGATTGATTTAATGATTGAAAGTCACATTACATTTATGCAATAGAAGAGAGAATAAATTCATTTTGAGATATTAACCTTTTAACTGTCATGCCCGAGATAATCTTGGGCACAGCACTGGTGTTCGAAAATGTCACGCCCGAGTATTACTCGGGGTATTTTTTTTTATTTTATTTTATTTATTTATTTTTTTTAAGTGCATCGTATTGTTATACCCGAATATATATCGGGATATGTTTATTTCGGCTTCATCTCTTTGTCAAAACCGACTGTTTCTCGGGTTTGTACTTGGAAAAGTGTTTCCAGTTATACCACACAAGACTGAATTACTGAAAGGTATTCACTTTAATTTATTTAATTTTTTTTCATTTATTTATTTTTTAGAAAATATTTTTTTTTTTCACTTTTAGAAAATAATGCTCCACTAGAAGCGAACTTTACAACGGCCATGTTGAGTGGCAGTCGCCTCAAGCAAATATGCAGTGGCTGCAAAACTTTAAATATTTAACCCTTTTTTGTGCGTCAAAATATCAATTTTTGACTTCTAACCAGGAAAGTACTCGACTTAAGTAATAATGAAAAAGGTTAAAAATGGTACCATTCGAAAGAGCATACTGAGACATGTCTTTCATTCAAAGATCAAGTGCCCTCGTCTCCTCGTTTTCGAGATGAGGGGTCTTAAAGTCGGCCGAAAAGTAGCCAAATTTGAAGACTTGGCAAGAATTTGAAGCTACCTCCCGAGTCTCCTTTCCGCTACTTGCTTAACATCGCATCATTTCCATGTTTGGTCATTCGCAAAGAAAGTAAAAGGTGTTTTACATTAACCCCTTACTTGTATGAGCTAAAATAAAGAATGCTGATCAAGACTATGATGTGGAAGAGAGCTTTATCCAGAGGAGCGAAAACTTTACAAATAAAATAAAGTTTTACCTTTTTACGATTGATAACAATACATTTTAGAATTTTAGTTTCTTTAAGTTTTTTTACTGAACTAAGTTGTTAGTGTTTATTATTATAACTTAAAATATATTGTGTTTCTAAATGAATAATCCGGGATAATTAAATAAGCATGAAAAGCAGCTAATATGAGCTCATGTACAAAAAATGAAATAAATAATCTTTGGGGTAGACACCATAATCCATGACAAATTAAATTGTCATGGATTATGGTATCAGTTTTTACTTCAAAAAAAATCGATACAAGAAGTTTCACTATCTGCCAACTCTTAGCAAAAACATTTATTTTTTTTTATTGAAATCAAGAAAAAATAAATTACAATTTTAAAAAGAAAACGAATTAGTAAATATCAACAGCAGCAAAATTATCTCCATGTCAGAAATTACATCAAGGGTAGAGGGAAATAATTATTTCCATTCTTAAAATATACTAATAGAGTCGACATTCATTGTAAAAACCCCTGCCGTTCAAACAAAATTGTTCACTGTAGCGAAAAGTCTCTGTAACGTAAATGTAAAACATATTGCATGTTAATTTTGTATTGTTTGAAAACACTGGAATAACTTTTACTAGTTCTGCTGTGCGTTCAACGGGTAGGAAAAAAAATAGCAAAATTGTAAATCAATACAAGTTTTAGCTTAATTTTTCTGTAAAAGTAGAAAATAGGTGAAAAAAATCATGAAAGAAGGCCTGATGCACTGAACAAAAAAAAAAAAAACCGCTCAAAACAATTGAGTCGAAAAAGCACAACTTAATAAAAATAATTGAATACACGGAGAAATTTCAAATAGGAAAGTTGGGTTTAGAGCTGCGGAAACTGTGTACCTGTCAGTATGTCGATTGGTCAGTTTTTCTGCCCCCCCCCCGCAATAACTTTTGAGTGCATAGTCCGAATCATTTTTTTTTTTTTTTTTTGATCGAAAGATCTCAGTGAGGACAATATACTCCCATATTCGACTTTTTGATTTGAATAATATTTCATTCAATTTCGAATTTCCGATTTTTTCCAATGTCCTCACTTATAACTTTTGAGGGAACAAGATCGATTCGAGCGAACATTTTTTTTATCGAAATATTTCAGAGAAAACACCTCATTCCTGTTTGATTTTTTTATTTGAACACATTTTCATTAAATTTTGAGCATTTTTTTCTTTTTTGAAAGACCATTTTTACATACTTAGTGATGCAATTGACAAAAATGTTTAGAAGAACTCATTTTGAGTTATAGGGGACCCACCAAATAAAAGTGGTTTTAAAAAAAATACATTTGCAATTTTTACAATTAAAAACCCTAACTATACCCCCCCCCCATACTACAGAATTGTACGAACACTTAAAAAAAAAATAATAATAATAATAATAAAGAAAACAGGAGGTTCAGTTGTCACCTCCTAGACCCCTTAAACAAGGGACCTGCTTTAATCGCAAATAGTAAGATAAAATTTAATTTTGATGTGTTGTTTAAAATTGTTTTTCCTCTTTAAAAAGCTCTTTGCTTTTCATGTCATAGGCTTGATAGTAGCTTTTTGCTTTAGGGGAAGACCGCCTATATTGGACCCCCTAAGAACAGGAGGCCTGTGTTGCTCAATGTGAAGCAAAACAGAAATGCAGAATAGGGCATCGTAAGCTAAATTTAATCAGGAACCGCCCTAGGAGCTTATATTTTCTGAAAATATGAAAATTATTTTTTAAAAAATTATCTTATAAAAAGTTGCAAAAGTCCAATATAGGAATATATGCGCCTAAATTGAACCATGCGCTTCCTAAATTGGACCGTTCGAAGAAATCATAGACTAATTTATATTTGAACTATACAGCTTTTTCTCCAGGATTTGCAACAGAATTTCTTTTGCTTCGGATTCATTAAGGCAGTGTTGACAAACTCGCCGATGGTATTTCATACACTTAATCATGTTTTGCACTTCATCTCTATGACAAATATTTCAATAACAATTGTTTTGTGCAGTTTCTTGCTTCTTCTTGTGTGACTTTTTCTGCTCTATGCCTCTTTTATACGGCGTTAGAATGATTGCTGAGATAGCCTTCCTTTTTGTTCCTTCTATTTTTTAGGCAAAGGTGATATGTGAGCCGGCTTTACAAAATCATAGTTAGAATTGACAATCATGTTTTGATGAGAACTATCCGCCGATTCTGCAGAACTTGTACTTATTTAAGTCGTAGCTAGTTCTTGTACATGGTGTACAACTTACACCGAACCTGTTCAGTGTTCACTTTGAGTAGTTTTATCTGGACTACTTGCCTCTAATTCTGTTGCAGCCAAATCAATGTCATTAAACACATGTCAATTAACAGGCTAAACTCCTGTTATTTAGAATCAACTCACAGCTTTTGCCATGGCCTTTATTGCGGTTTGCCCATAAGAGTTACCAAACAGTTCTCCTGTGCGACATTAGATAATGTATCGCATTAGATGTTCTCGCATCCATGTATCACATGCTCGATTAAAATATGTAGACAGACACTGAATAAAGGCCACATCTAAGTGTATAATGTGCTTAAAGAGAAATTATTATATCGTTCTCGTTAGCCAAGTTTATTGCATCAATGTTCTTTATGCAAGTGCCTATCCGGCCTATCCATTAATAGAAAGACATTCTTTTACATTGCTTGGATTGACAGTTTTGATGAAATGCTGTATCAATTTTGTGAATTATCGTTTGTGTTCCTAACTTTTGTTTGAACAAGCATATCGCTCACCAGGGAAGCTTTTACGATAAGTTCATACATGGAACGTAATCTTTTGAAAATAAGCATGGGGAGCTTGCAATTCTGTTGCACTGATGTAGCAAGTAACCAGTGTGTTTCTAGACCACGTTCACCACTCATTACTGCTCCAACCTGGTATTTATCTCTATACGTCAATATATTTTGGGGTTTTTGGACAATGAAAAGACCGGCTTCATCTACGTTGAACATTTTAGTATCATATAAATTATTTTCTTTTAAAATTTTTTTGAAAATATCGAAGAACTTCAAATTTTTCTCTCGGTAAACCAGCATACATTTTATTTAAATTTATAAATATGTTTCACAACCTGAAACTGCAGCTTAATAGATGAAGAGAAAAAAAAACATACATTTTAAGAAGTTGCATTTTTTACTTGATAAAAATGTGCCTGATAAAAAAGTTTAAATGAATATCGTGAATAGATGTTAAAGTATGCTTAAAATAATTTTAACTACGCTATTAAATAAGACGAGTCACTTATATTATATTACGATTAATAAAAAGTCTTATTTAAAATCATATTCTTAAATTGGACCACCGGTCCAATATAGGAAAATTTTTTCGGTCCAATAAAGGAAAACACGCCATTTTTTATTCTTCAGCTCATTGCTCTGTCAAAAATTATCACAATCGGGCATATAAATGCATCAATGTAATCCTTATTAAACACAGATTATAATACTGTAACAACATTTTACCGCAATTCACAAGTGTTTGAGTTATCCTTCTAGAAACAAGTCCACAAAATAAGATTTCGCAAGTTTTCAACACAAATCAAGCCGTAACTCACGCTAAACAGATCGAAGACTGGTGAAACTTCATACACATTGATTTTATTCCTAAAACTTCATATTTTTACTGTTAAAATGTTGCACAGATCTCCGTACTAGATTTTAAGCCCGAGGTCCAATTTAAGCAGTGGTCCAATATAGGCGGTCTTCCCCTAACTCGCACAGATAAAGTAAAAGATTATTGTAAAGTCGTCTTTCAAAAGCTTTCAAGATGACCAAAAATGGGAATCAGGATACCTGTTGGACGCAAATAGCGTAATCGCACCGCAGCTTCCAGTTTCATAATAACTCGCTAAAATTGGCGATTTTTCAAAAAAAAATTAGCTGACTTTAGGACCTTATATTTCGATAACGGGGGCGCGAGGGCAAAAACGCGTGCGTCCAGAAACATGTTTTACCATGCTCTTTCGATTGGTAACTAATTAAAAAAAATCCATTATTCCATGATCAAGTACTTTCCTGGTAAGTACATTTTATTTTGTACTAGACATTTGTTTTTTGCAATTAAAAAATGTTGACAATTTGTGCACCCAAATCATCAAATTAACTTAACAGTTAAAGGGTTAAGCTTTTATTTGGCTTCCAATGTTTAATACAGTTATCCATACTGACATTTTTATCAGCAATTAAAATCAAGTGATTTGTTTAGCACAAAACACCTTATTCAAGCTATATTATAAGTTCGTATGCCGTTTGCAAAAACTTTCAGGTTTAGTTGAAATCACTTCTAAGACTAAAATATACTTAAATTAATCTTTAAAAACATTCAAATCAAAGATAATAGGAATGGGGAAAATCATATTAACAAATTGCAACTTCAATAGTACTCGTAAATAGGCAAAACAAGACTATAACTGATAACAAATGCAAGCCCTTTAAGCAACAAGCCTAAAAGGGTATGATATAGTAGCTGGCTGCGGCGCCACCTACAGTTAAAATTAAAGTTTAAGTCCAAACAGATACGTAATAAGTGTACAGAAAAGTCACAAAATATATAAACGTACGGTACTACTTAATTTGCCTCTTCGGTTTTATTAAGTATTTTTCTTTGAAATAATAATCATATTTTACGTTCTTAAGTACCCTAGTTGGTAAGTTATTACTGTTTTTGTAAGAAAATCTCGGTGAGAGGAAAAAAAAATATTTTCCCCGTTTTCTTGATCTCCGTTGGTGTGACATGAAGCATAATTTATGAAGCGTATATGCATATTTCCTTAGTTGGTATGCATTAACGGGCGAGCTCTCAAGATAGTAATATGTTTAATGGGAGACAGAGTGTCAAAGTGAAGGTGTCAGATGATCAGTTTCCATAAGAGAAATTGATATGAACCGATTTTGGGAAGTTTTGTCAGAGAATTTTGACGATCTGCATTTAAAAACTCATCAGCCGCGGGAATTTGCATTTGTATGCCATAGAGAAATAATGATACCCGCAGCATTTGATGCGACTCCTTGATATGGTTTATGACCGCGTAATCGCCGACGGATGATGTATCAAGTTTGGGTTAAGTTTAATGCATTTCGTGGGAAACGACTGTAAATTATGCCGGGATGATTTGGATGTATCGTCCGCATTATACAAGGTACATAAATTTATACTTCCCTTTAGGCTGGGATGTCTTAGCAAAGTGAATTTTTTTTTCACTTTCGTTACTACGGTACTCGCTAGTAAGTGCTTAAATTTTGCCTTTTTGCCTTTTATATAAGTGAATGGATATTGTTGGAACAATAATTGACTATTTTATCAAAGGTTGAGTATTAGTTTTAATACATAGCGCTTTGAATTCCTCATTTCGCTTGAATTTTGCTATCATTGTATGATGTAGCAAATTCAGTTTAATGCATTCCGCTGGAAACACCTGCATATATTGTAGAAAGGATTTGGAAATGTCTAGTCTGAGTTACACAAATTAAATAAAATCACATTTCCTTTTAATCTCAGATTGTTTTAGTAACTTGAATGTTTATTTAGTTTGGTAGCTGCGGTACTCCATAGCAAATAATTAATTATTCCTTTTGTATACTACGTTGATGACCACTTTTCTAACAATATCTTAATGGTTTTTAAGGATTGAGTATGCGTTAATGAAAAAAAATCCGTCGGAAGAAATAAATCGTTGTTTTTGCATTATAACACTGGCAGCAGAGGTTCCAGTTTAAAACTGGAAAATTCACTGTAATAAACTAAATTATGAAAAACTGTCGGTTATACAATATTATGTTGCAAAAACAACAGTTATTTTTTGGCAGTGTACAGTTAATTTAAATACATGGTTTTGCTGAGATTTACGGTACCGATTGTATTTCATTTAAGTTGGATGATGTATCAAGTTGCATAACATTTCAACTACATTTTACTTTACACCATATCTAAAAACTACTAAAAGAATGGACATAGAATTGCAAATCCAAGTTTTAAAGTTTATACTTTTTATTAATATACAACTGTTTTGAAGTTCTAAACGCATTTTGGCAAGTAATCCTTTCCAGAGAGAAGGATTAAAAATTTCCCTTCTGTTGAGAAAGGTATAGGGCAAGAACAAGAAAAAGCAAAAGTGCTGGGAGATTATCGAGGACAGCCAGGATGATTGAAAGTGACGCTGTATATGAAGGACCCGTAGGGAACGGGGTGATAAGGGAAGAAATCAATTTCAAGTCGTTAAGAGGAAAAATGACCAAGAGAAAGCAATAACAAAAAACATTTTGATAGCGATTCTTATTTTTGCCGATGCGTACTTTAATTGCGAAAGACATTGCGAGAGAGTGTTTCTTATTGACGATTTGAGCGAAGATAAATATTGAATAATATGCTTCGGGTAAAGTGTTTTCTTACTCAATTAATATCCACCATGGCAGCAAAAGTGTTCAAGAAATTAACAGTAACTTTGCTGTGTTTAAACTCAAAGGTTAGAGTTCTGTGAGACAGCGTATTGAATTGTTGAATCAAACGATTGGTATTGGTTCATACATTGTAGCTATTATTTCGTGCTATTTGTTTGATATACCCCATGTAATATAATTATTTTAATGTCGCTTTAAATGTCACTTCATTCATAACCGCTGTTGCAAAACACAAACTGTAGAATAACTGTACTATGAAAAAAATTAACGTGTAAAATGATTTGTTTTTTGGCCCAGTGTAACAATATGTTCCACAAATTTGCATATAGCACACTTTTTTAAACTTAATTGTTGTGTAAAAATGTTAACTTATTTTTCTAGTTATTTATGGTTCAATCAACTGTTTTGATTGATTATGATAGTTAAGGTTTTAAAGGTCTATATGTTTTAAAACAAGTACAAATGCAACATGCTCTGAGCCTAGCTAGGCTAGGCTGGTCGTAGTCAATTTATAGTCCCAAATGAAGATCAACGGCCTTCTTAAAGTTATCTACTGCCTTTTCTGGTAATCTGTTCTAAGGGCCCATGCTAAAAGCACTTTAGAAACAATAATTTTCACAATAAACGAAATTTGGTTTAGTTCCCAGTTTGAAACTTTAATCAAATTTTAATCCAACTGAAATGTTTTCCTTTTTTTGCAGTAGTTAAAATTAAACAAAATAATACTAAAATAGCAAGGTTCTGAGAATATTGGCCGCATCAGAATGAATTACTGACACCAAAGACTAAGCATTAAAAATAGTTAAAGTATGAAATATTGTCAAATTTGCGTCATATGATTTTTTTTTTTGCAAATTCAATTTACAAAAAAAATGTTTACACCAAAAAAAAAAGCGCGTAAATGAAACGAATTTTATATACAACAAAATCAGATTGCAAAATATGCATAGGTGTAATAGTTGTCCTTAATGTTTCTGTAAGGCATTTGTCCCTAAAGAAAGTTAATGCATTAACGATGTCTTTTGTACAAAATACATTATTTAAGCTTTTTTTTTTTTTCAAATTTTCTGAACAGTAACTTTATAAATGCAAAAAGAAAAGAGAAAAAGAAACAAAGAAGAGTAAAGACGAAGGGTAAAAAAACGGATATAGACCGCGAATTATCGTTTTTCACACTGAAAAAAGTATTACACAATTTAAATTGCAAAAGCAAATATAGCAAAGAAATTTCTTTCTCTTTTTCCGTTGTACGTTTTCCCCAGAATCTACTTAAGAATTCCGGAAAAACTGCGAAGCAATAATCCCATGCGCAGTTTGATCAGCCAGCCTTCCTGAGTTAGGTGACACAAAAATGACATTCAAATCCTTTAAATATTTTAATCTAGTGTTTTCCTTCGAAAATATTTTTCGCTCGGAACGAGCATTTTTGTACACACGAACGTGACATTTTAAGAATAAATTTTCATGCATTAGGTACCGTATTCTCCCCCAATATTTTCTTTTCTGCCAATTTCAGATGATCCGAGGAAAGCTATCGAAAAGATAAAGACGGAAGAGAAAAATCTCATTTATTTTGGTCTAGCGCTTTTTCACGACATTGCCTTTCGAATTTTTGCTTATTCTTTCTTTCTATAGCTAGGTGACAAACGATGAGCGACACCTACCGAAGTGCTAAATCTTATTCTTTTTAAGGCGAGGGGAAATGAAACAAAAGGAACAGTAAATAATAATAAAATAGAAGGCTCTGTCGGCAGTGAAAAATGTTTCCCGGTAACTGCTTCCATTCAAAAATGTAGTTTTCTCTCCATACGCTCTGTGCGAGTGTGTTCATCATGTCTGCTCTGCAAGCGGAGATTACTTGCCAGGACCATTGCATAATAAGACGCTGCCGAGAAGAAACATAGAAATAAATTAGGATTCTGTGTGTGTTTTTGCAACCTTTTCCAATCCAAAATAGATATTTATAATATATTTCTACCTCTTTCTTTCTTTTTTTCTTTTTCCTGACCTAGAAGGCTGTGTCGTTTGGAAAAGATAAGGAGATTTATCAGTACGAAAGAAAATTTTCTTGACTAGTAACGTCTTTTATTTTCGCTTAAATAAAGCGTTTTGGATGAGCGAAGTTGTATGCATTTAAAACAAAAAGGACTTTATTATATATTTTATGTCGGCATTTCCTATTTATGTTGAAAACGTTTACTTTTGTGACGGTTGTTGCATTATGTTAAATAAAGCATTAAATTCGCAAATGTCACATAGAATTCTCGATGCGCTGAATTCAATTTGTACCTTTTTATGTCATTCCATTTCATGCATTATTGTTTCCAAATAAAACTTAAAGTTCAGAATTAAAGAAAGCATTTTAGAATTGATTGTAAGTCTTATTGTACTATTATTCAAAGCAAACAGTTTATTTTAAATAATGTAAATAATGTATCAATACAATGTACATAGTTTTAGTTGATATCATTATAAAAGTATTACTAATTACTAACAAAGTAGCATTTTATTTCAAAACCCTCCAATAAAAAATGCTACTGTCTTCGGATATACATCGAGCCCTAAACATTAACTCTCAATATGTGAAAAGTATTTATTTGTATTCGATAGAGCTTCGTAAACTTCAAATTTGGCTACCCGATTAGTTTTAACAAGCATAATAGACTTACTTTAGTTTCTAAGCTATCATGTAATTCACGACAGCAGTTTGTTTTACTGCACGTCTCATTGTTTTGCTATTTCAACATTATAATTAGCGTGCTAATGTAATTTTTTTGAACCTTAAATTTGTGCTCAGATTACTTTCACCCTAAAACTAATGAGCATATGCTAAGAAATGAAGGTGAAGTACTTGTTGCTTTAGAATGTCATGAAAAGAGCTTATCTTCGTATTTAGCATATAATTACGAAGCGCTTCCAGTACAAAAATTAAAGAGGGGCAAATGTTTAGAAAGTTAAATAATTACAATAATCTTACTTTTATAATAACTTGCTTTTACAGGCATCAGACGCTAAGATGTAAAGAGCGTACACCATAAAAATATAAACGTAAGATTACTAAGATGAATGGAAGGACGAGTACTTACCGAGCATGTTTTGTGTAATAGAAATGTTATTGGTAGTTTTGCCACTTTTACTGTGATTGAAAAGAAAAAAATAATAATAGCTTTCTATTTTTTGCTACTGTCATTTATATTTATCTTGATTTTTTGTGTCTCATTTGGAAGAAAAAAATATTTTTATTATCATATTTTTTTTTTTTTTTAAGCATGGGTATTATATTAAAAAACACATTAAGTACTCTTCACTTTTATTAGACAGCACTCAAAAACATAAGAAACGTATTTTTGCTGTCTAAAAACTCAGCATTGAGATATAAGAAAAGTATTTTTTTTAACACTAATACATTTTCTTATTTCAGTACGATTTGTCGAGAATCCTTATTTTAGTCGAAAGTAAATGCGCAGTTTTAAAAGCTATTAATAGTTAAAATATCTTCTTTGATGACGTACGTTAACAGAAGTTAAGCACGAGTTCTAAGTTGGAGCTTTGTTTTTATTTTTTCTTGATAAAACACTATTTTCGTCTATCTTTGAAGTTTTGAGCTAAGCTGCTCTCTTAATAATTTGAAACTCGAATTTTAGCAATAATCTTAAGAGCTGTTTCTTTCAAGACTGAGAATCATTACAAACTTCAGGTTACCTACATGTATCGGGAGAAAAGCTTCATTTGCTTTTAATTAGTCGAATGGATTTCTTTGCAACCCCTTCGCGTTCTTTCTTTTAAGAATGGCTGGTAATCGAAGACTATCGTGATTAAATGTCTATTGCTCTCGAGGGGATTGTAAGTATATTGCATACGATTCAAAAGAGTTCAAATACTCCACAGGGATAGAACAAAATCAAGTGCTACGATCCAAACAAGCGAATACGACAATTGGCTTGGGAACGAAAAAGCCTAGCTATTCAAGAAGCAATTAGATCCTTTTATTCTACCAAATGCATCAGCAATCATGAAGAAATTTATTTCTTTCCAGCCTTCCGCCAAATGACTTAAGCTTTGCATTAGGTAATGAATTAAGTGGCTTAAAACTTAGCCAAAAAATTGAGTTCATTCCTGACAAATCGAAGTTTTCGCAATCATGAATTGTAGATAACTCTTTGGGGGGTTTAAATTTTGTTTCATTATTGGAAGTTTTTTTTAATATAAATGTTTTTATTTTTTAACATTTAAAAAATATATATTTTTTAAATTTTGCACTCCATAGTTGATTGCATTGCGTTTCTAAAAGTTGTATTTACTTCCACCTTATATTTTCCGAGTATAAGGTAAATATTCATTCAAAATGCATACGTATTAACTCAAAAGAATTTACAAAAGAAAAAAGTCCTAATATTTTAAAAGTGAAACCATAATATTTGAAACAGTCATAAAAACGAAAGATCGATGAAGTACGAAATATACACTGTTCAATGTTCATACATCAAGCAATAAAGGGAGCAGCAGGAGTAAGCAGCTCCCATATAGACTTCAGTAACACAATATGACGAATTTTTCCATAAATGCAATGTACCCGAGGACTTGCTATCAACCAATCTCTTAACGAATATAAAGAGTGAACTTGAGTCATGATATAGTGGGTTAAAAGTAAAAGTGCTATTAAAAGTGCTAAAAGTAAAAGTCATAGTTATTGATTAGCTCCTTTAAAAATGTCAATGTGATTGAATATTTAAAAAAAATGCAACGAATATTTTTATAGTGGGACACATTAACATATGCATTTCCGGCAGTCCATTTACATTTTCTACCTCTTGATTATAGACACTTATAATTTATAGTTTTTCATATTTTCATTACTGAAGCTTGTATTTAGCATTTTGAAAGTGATGAGCACATCAACAAATATTTTAATGAAAGTTTTGAAGCATCTAATTTTAAATAAATATCCATACAAAAACTTTAGCAAACGCTTTCATAGCCACGGCAAGTTTAAAACCTGTATGCTTTATTTTGAAACTACAATTTTTGAAGTGTGAAAGCAAAGCGAATCATAACAATAAAAGTTTTAATATTAATTAATTATTGAAAATCTCGTTTTCAAATTGAAGGAAGCAAAGAAATTAATAAATGATGCATAGATTTTACATTAAAAACATTAGGAAATTTACAACATAACTTTAAAATAATTTCGTAGTCTTTTTATTACTCACTTAAGCAATACTAGAGCAACACAAAGCAAAGTATGAGACATTTTACGATTTATGCACACTAATTAGAGCAATTAGCTAACACTTTTAAAGCGAAATAATGTGTAAAATTTTCAAAGACTAAATAAGCGTTCTATTATAGTATTTTCGATAAAACTACTAGGAGTACGAGCTCTACCAATTAAAGTTAAAACGTGAATTATATTAAAAAATTGCAAAACGTTTTGAAGGGTTTAAAGTGTGTACGACTAGCAGTATATTACATATTTAAATAGATGTTACAAAACATGTATTTTAAATAACGACTTATTGAAGGAAATTTATAATTATTGTAAAGCTCATTATTTTAACTAACAGTTTTCAAAAAAACATAATTTTTAACGTTTCTCAATTTGAAGCCTGTTTCCTTTCGAAACTAAGTATGGATGATTCTTTAAATATTAATGATGTCGTAACTATGGATTAGGAGTGAAGGTTTCATTGTAATTGTAGTTTTGGCATAACCATCACAAATTGTGTATGAGGATATTTTCGTACTCAATTAAAAACTTCAACACTGATAAAACACATTATGAAAAAACATCGATGTTAAAAGTAAAAATAAAAAAGGGCAAAAAAAAACTTCTCCCATAATACAGAGTGTTTAGAAGGCCTTGCACTTGCATTCTTGGAGGAAAAAAAACTAAATCACATTTAGACGTAGTTCTTATTATTTATTTCTTAGTACTTTTGTTCCTCTTTCTAAATGATCATTTGCTTGTGCACCTCATTTAGCTGTAAAAGAACATGAAGACGATTTTCAACTATTTTTGGATGAATCTATAGCAGACAGAAAAAATCTTCTTAGGGATAAGAGTTTGGTTCTAACAGAATGGACATGGATAAAAACTGTCACTTTAGATTTCACAGCATGTGTTTAAACTAAGGGTTTTGGGACATTGCCCCCCCTCCCCCGCGCATCCTTCTCTCTCGCACCAGGTATATATGTTACTATATTTTTTGTAACCTATGATATCTCATAAAAGATTATTTCTTTTAATGTGGCAATATTGGAGACCGAATTACAAGCATTGTTTCATTGAAAACACGTTGCAAGTAGATATGTGCTTTGAGTCTTTTTTTTTTTTTCTTTATCCGTGGAATTTTCAGTTTTAAAAGTTGGCACCCTCTATATCACTTTACCTAATATTGCCCTAATATGAAAAAAAAAAGAGAAAAATTTGATGACGGCAAAATAAAACAAAACGTAAAAAACTCTATTTAAAAACTAAAAGATAAATAAAAAAAAGACATGTTCCTTATAATTTCAAGACCCTGTACACCGTACAACAACTATGAAAACATTGAATTTTAAACTAACACTTAAAATTTGGCTCAAAATGTATTTGTATATACATACATACATACACACATATATATATACTTTTAAAAAGTCATCTAAACTAATGTGTGCAAAACAAAAAGACTAAAAGCACCGCACTAAGCCTTGTACATCGTAGTCTGAAGATGAAGATTAATCATTAATTATATACACATTGTATGAGTTGAATTTCTCATCTCATTGGCATTAGTTTTGAGACGAGATGAAAGTTCCCCCGTTTCCGAATTGAGAAATCGCTGATGCGTGACCAATCACTCAAAATTATTAAGACTAAACTCATGAGCTCGAAGAAAGTAGAAATTTCCGAACACAACATCACCTCCTAAATCTGATTGATTAAGCTGCCAGAAGAAGCTGTTACACAGTGGATCACCTAAAAATTTAATTAAGAAATTTTACTCTCTGCGTTTCCCATTTAATGTTTCCCAATTTATGGTTAATAAATGCAAAACTGTTTCTGAAGTATCTGAGCTGACTGGTAGCTAGAAAGAAGTATACTTAAATGTATATGTAATAATAATATACTAAATGATGGTTATATATGTAATAATAAACGCAAAATAAATGTGATGGTTATATATGTAATAATAAACGCAAAATAAATGTGATGGTTATGTATAAATGTAATGGTTAACGCAAATGTTTTTTTTTTTTTTTTCGGAAATAAATAGTTTTCGAGTTACCATTACCAATACAAAATTTATTTTGGACGATCACACTCTTTCTAAAAAAAAAGAACATGTATTTTATTGCCCAAAGAAAGGAGTAGTGTCTTAATGGGAAATTTTATTTTAACTAAAAATGTAAGTTTTTTTTGAATAAGGGGGAAAAAAATAAATGCACATGTTTACAAAGCAAAACCATATACGTATTAATGTGGCCACACCTAGTACTGCCATGTTATTTAATACATTTTAACTTTAATATGTCTCTTTTCTAACAACATTTGAAAATAATTATGTCAAGCGTAGTGGTTTTTTGCTTAACTGTCATAGTTTTAACTGACAGTATCCCCGTGGGCCCCATGCTTTTCGACTGACAGCAAATCTTAAATAGCAGCAAAAAAGGAAGTCTTGGCATTTGTTCTATGATAATAGCTTTCCTATTCCAGTTTTTTCAGTTGAATATTTTCAATAAAAGGTTTTAGCTCAAAAAACATAGAAATGAGTTCATTCTAGTTTAAAGTAGAAGGTTATAAGTAAACAATGTATGACTTAAAACTAAATAGTGCAAAGCGTAAAATTGTGATACATTTTTTTTCATTAAAGAATAATAAAAAAAAAGAGGATTTGATTGACTCTAAATAATTGACTCATAAAAACATAACGAATTCTTAAAATTTCAGCTTTTTTGTAATTATCTTAAAGTGTAGGAACCTGTTTATTAGGTCAGTGCTTTCCTGTCAAAGGCTATATTTCTTAATCTTTGATGTTTTTTTATATAACGTTTAAAACAGTTCTAATTATTTTTAGATAAGATTTTGTTTCCGTAAAAATTGGATAACAAGTATCAAAGGAAGAAATATTATCCTAAAAATACATTGAAAATAAAAATATAATTTCAAAAACGTATGTATTTGGTACTTTGTTCTCAATTTTTAAAAGCATTTATTGGCGTTTAAAAAATAGTTAACTCAAAAACACGGATTTCCAAATACTATCAATAACTTAATCTGATTCTGTCTATTTCAATGTCATAATTCTTGCAAAACTTCACAATCTTTCAGTGTTTCTGCGGAAAAAGTGGTGGTCATTAATCTATGACAGGCTTCTTATAAAAATCTCAATAAATCACAATAGCACTGTTTGTTTTTGGGCTCGGGCAAGATGATCACTGAGACACTAACTCATATTTTAAACTTACTTCCATAAATTTTCGAGACACGTTATGGTTGTCAGATGACTGCATGGATTTTTCTCCGAGTGGAAAACTTCCTTTATGTGATATATAAGGGGAAGATACGGGAGCGTCGGCGATATTTACGGGAAAAACTATCACTTCGAAAAGCTGTTAACAGAATCATTTCCGACATACAACAAGAAAGAAGAAGATTTACTTACCTTGACTTCGTTCAATCTGTAAAGAGAGGACTGAAGCAATCGTTTGAAGATAATCCACCACTTGAAAACCTGAAAATATGAAAGAGACATGTTACGGGGGGTTCAGGTACTATGAGACATATTTCAGTTATGTTGGCTTAAAGAAAGTTGTATCTTTTTTTGTTTTGATCAAACCACATGGATACGTTAGAGTTATAGTGGCATAAGTAAAATATTTTTCAAATTGATTTCCTCTTGTGAGTTTTCCGCTGAGTTGGTATTGTGTTATTGTGTGAGTTCGTCTTTATTTCAATAATTGCGCAAAAAAAAAAAAAAAAAAAAAAAAAAAAAAAAAACGAAAGGAAAACTATAAATATACTGTCCACTAGGAGTACACAAAAAATTCCATTAACCGAAACTTCTACTTAGGTTTTAATAACTGGGGTGTAAGCAGTTTCTATGCTGATGATAGTACCAGCAATTTTCTGCTATCGCAATGATTACTTGCTCATTGCAGCCCTTGCATGCATTTGATATTCTTTCAGAAATGTCTATGTAGTTCACTCTATGCCAAATATTGATTGACAGTCAAGACATTGTAAGTCATTTAAAATAATTTACAAGTTTTTTTTTTTTTTTTTTATAAAAGCTGATGTATTATACAACTGCCCTATGTTTAAATAAATATCCATTTCTTGAAATTAAAATATATGCAGATCTTATTTATTTATTCATTTTATTTTATTTTATTTATTTATTTATTTATTTATTTTTGCAGTTGTTTCAGTAAAATATCAATAACACAACGTTAGGTAAGAATGAATGGCGGTCATTCTCATTTTAGCCACAGCATATAGAAGTTCACTTGAAACTAAGCAAACCTACTTTGCCGCGTTCTACGGTAGTGTATTCCTGTTTTTATCTTAAATGTAAAGCGTGTTTCTTTTAAGCAGATAATATGTTAATCCGTTCCAAAAAAAGAAAATTGCATTTGAATATTTCTGAGGAAATTTTGTTATTACAAGCAAAGTTTTAAATTAAAAGCATTACCTACAATAATGATTTCAAGCATTTATAAACAGCGGGAAACTAATACCCTTCATTGACCACCATTTCAAACAGGGTTCAAAATTAATAACATCCTTCAAATGCATTTTATCCAAAACAAAACAGCCAAATATGAGGACAATTTTCATTTGACTAAATTCATTAATTTTCAGATAGTGCAATAGCTTTTAATTAAAATATTTTTCTTATTATTGTCATTTTTCGCCAAACCGTAGCTGCGCTCCATTCCAACTCCTGTTTATACCAGATTTAAACATTTGAAAACAAGTAAAGTGTTTAAACATATTGTCCGTTGCAGATTGTTTATTCAATGTAATTCAAGCGGAGAATTTCGAAACGAGGATTCCCAAAGGTAACAATAAATAAGTGATGCGTAAGGCTGGCGCTGTTTTCTCTCAATGCTTACTTTAAGTAAATGTTAATTAACTATCGGATCTGAGCTTCTAGAGTATTTCTTGAAAGCTTTATCTAGACATAATAATCCAATAAAACAGCAACTTTTGCTATTCCTCCCTCACCTATAATAAAATTAAAAATGTGTCAGTTTGTGTTTCTTCCAGAAGTAAGACAAACCGCCCGATTTTTCTGAGTTTCAAGATAAATAAGCTTTGCAACATGGAACTGTGCGCCTTTTACCGATTTTCTGAATTTTAAGATAAATAAGTTATGTAAAATTAAACTGTGTGCCTTAAACCTACTTTCCTATTTTCGATATAAATAAATTTGCGACCCAGAAACGTGAGGTTTAACAGATTTTTCTTTTATATTTGATTTTTTTACATTATTAATTTCGATTTAAACATACTTGAAACGGGGAATCCCAAAATTAATAGTGAATAAGTAATACTTAACTTTGACGCAGTTTTTTCTCAATGTTTATTTTAGGTAAATGTTACTTAATTATAGAAGCGTGCTCTTTTAGAGGTTTCCAGTTTTAAACTGTAAAATGCACAGTAATGAACTAAAATTAGCAATTTTACAGTTTATTACTTTAAAGCAGCTATTTTACAGTATACTACCACAAAATTAGCGATATTATCAGCAATAAAAACAGCAATATAATACTGGCAGCAGAGGTTCCAGTTTGAAACTGTAAAATGCACAATAATAAACTAAAATTTGCAATTTAGAGTTTATTACTGTAAAATTTGCAATTTACAGTTTATTACTGTAAAATTTGGAATTTTAAAGCTTATTACTGCAAAAATAGCAATTTTTACAGTTTAGTACTATACAATTAGATATATTATACTGCAAAAACAAAATATATTTTTACAGTTTTGAAGCAACAACAACCTAAATGATATTTGATATGACCAAATTTTAAAATGGAGGTTTTTCCAAAGCAACATTTATACCAACAGCAGAATATTTAATTTTAAAAAACATGTAAAATGCAACATTACTGCCATGCATTTTGAGGCGATTACGGTTCTTAAGAAATGAATAACTAAAGAGAAGAAACTTTTTAAAATGTTATATTCAAAAAAAAAAAAAAAATCGAACAAAGAACGTCGGCAAAGATGGACGAATAATCTAAAGAATAAAGTACTTTAATGCTTGAAGGAAAAAGAGATGGTTTAAGACCTTAATTTAGTACCAGAATCCAAACGAGTTGAAAAGGTTTTACAGCTCTTTCACATAATTTTATGCGTCTCAAGAGATTCAAAAAAGTGCATATTTATATTTATTCTGCTCTAATGAAGCTTTTTTGTTGTTATGAATATCATCCCCGTTGGTAGCTGCTGCTGTAAAAATACATTACACCAGACAAGATAACAATGGTTCAATGGACAGCTTAAATTTGGAGGAAGAACTTTTAATTCATTACCGTCTACGTTATAATTAAATTATGGCAACAAATATAATGTGTGTGTTGAGTAAAAACAAAAACATAATGCATAAATATATATATATATATATATATATATATATATTAAAAGTTAATTTTTTGAGATATTTTTCCATAAAAACAAGTCCAAGAAAACTGAAATGCTTAACGACAAAAATAAGTGAATAAAATATTGGAAATGGAAAAACAAGATTAATAAATCCTGATAGGTCAAGAGATGGCTTTTATATTTTGTCTTCATTTCTGTTGAGGTTCTTTCAACAAAGGCGTGAAACTACAGCTGTTTCTAGTTCATGATAGACCCTATTAATGATTGCAAAAACGATCAACGCAGAAGTAATAAAGGTAAACTTGACTACAATGGCAGGGCATTTACTCTAAATAAACAGAATCAGTGATAATAACACTGTGCCGAAAACATTGAGGTAGTTACAAAACCTTTCTTAACCGATGTTTATAAGTATGGACCCCCCCCCCCACACACACACATATATATACACTGCAATGCAAAAGTTTAGAAAAAATGCAAATATGAATTAAAAGAAAACTACTCAACGAAATGCTTTCAAAGTTCTACTGCAGGTACACAATCTGATCCCAAATACACTGGCGGAAAAAAAAATCCCAACACCAAGAAAAAATTGCCGTAGAATAATGAAATTTGGGTAATGCAATTGTCTAGTTAACATGTTTAATTTATTAAATGTACAAGATCACTGGCTAATTTAAACTCAAGAAAATGCTGTGCAAATGTGAAATTATGTTAATTTAATAGAGGGTGTAACCTCCAGAATTTTTAAGGCAAGCCTGCAAACGCGCATGCATTATGTCATACAGATGCCGAATGTCACTTTGTGGTATGGAGTTCCATGCTTGTTGTACTTGCTGTGTCAATACTAGGACCGTCATTGCTGACTGTGGATGATGCTCGAGGTGCCATCCCATGATATCCTATACGTTATCAATTGGAGACAGACCTGGTGATTTTGCAGGTCATGGTAACATGTCAGCACTCTGTAGAGCACATTGCGTTACAGCAGCGATGTGAGGGCGAGCGTTATCCGGTTGGAAAACGCCTCCTTGAATGCTACTCATGAAGTACTGTACTACTGGTTAAATTAATAGACTGACGACAAATTTTCAGTCAGTGAGTTTGGGATAACCACAAGAATGCCCCTGCTGTCGTAGGAAATTGCTCCAAAGACCATAACTCCAGATGTGAGTCCCGTGTGTCTAGGCCGTAGACCGCTTGGATGCAGGCGGTCCCCTGGCCTCCTTCTGACCAATATACAGCCACCACTGGCACTAATTCAGAATCTGTTTTCATCAAAAATTACAACAGATCACCACTCTGACTTCCAGTGAGCTCTGTCGTGGCACCACTGCCGTCGGAAAAGGTAATGGTTTGCAGTCAATGAAATACCGGCTACAGGCTGCTTGGCTCGGAGCTGTCCTTGAAGTAAACAGTTTCTTACCGTTCCTTGGGTCACGACGGTACCAACTGCAGCCCAAATGTCAGTCGCAGATGCAGTACGATGCGCTACAGCAGTACGCAAGATTCGGCGATCTCCCTTCTCAGTCGTGCCACGTGGCAGCTCGGAACTCGATCTTCTTGAGGTAGTACCATCCCTTGCCCATAGCATCCAATAATCATGCATGGTGGAAACATTCCCACCCAAGTCTTTCTGCAATATCGCAAAATGAAAATCCACCTTCTCGTAGCCAAATTGTACGACCTCGTTTAAACTCGGTTAGCTGTTGATAATGGCTTCTTCGTCTTCTTAAAAGGTATTCCTGGCTAACATGAACGCAATTCGTCCAATTTCACGGAAAAATAATACACACGAGCTTCACAACACGCTTTTAAAACAAGCCTTATTTGCATGTTCTGAGTGACGTCAGCTGCGCCACACTTATGCGCGGAACACGAAATTTCAATCGATGTCATCTTTCAGTTGTATAAACACGCCTACCAAATTTCGTTTCTCTAACACAAGTCTTTCTTGGTGTTGGGATTTTTTTTTCCGCCAGTGTACGTGTCTGGAGTTCTTAAAAATATTACTGGAACCAAATTGTAGACATTGCAAAAGACATTTTTTTTTATTGTTGCAAAAGTTTAGACAATAGTCAGATTTTATGCAAATATCCCTTGAAATGTGATTGGTGGAGGAAAGGCGGGACTTTATTATTCGAATATAAAGTGCAGAGATTGCTGAATATAATAAAAATCTCAAAAGCTCTGTAGTTCTCGTGCACAGAAGACGAGAAAGTTTGGAAGTCGAAATTTGAAAATGAACCTACTTTATTAATTTTTTGTCCTTTAAATCGTCTCTAGTATGGTATAGTACATCGTTTTTTACTTTGTGGAAAGCAAATTCAGACATGCGTATCGATCAAAAAGGCCAAAAAAATTATATTTCTTAAGGATGAAGGAATTAAAAAAACGGCTCGAACTGTCAATTCACCCCTTAATCTTACAAAACTTCAACTTGGGTCAAAAACAGCACGTGACAGCATAAGTAGATGAACAACTGAATCGGAATGCATTAAAAAACTAAGAATTGTGCCTATGCCTTTTCGGACAGAGTGTCCCAAATTAGCCAGATTTTAATATGAATCATGGCATATGTATCATCGTGACTAAAAAATGAATGGTACTTTCTTAGATAAAAATTATTAAAATTGGGATGGCCTAGATGGATTATAATTCTTTTCGCGGGACTTGAGAAATATCCAATGATCATATGCTGTACTGCTTTTACCATTAAAATCTGGGTTATTTGGGACACTCTGTTCGAAAAGGTTCAAGCACAATTCTTTGTTTTTTCTATGCATTCCGATTGAATTGTTCATCTACTTATGCTGTCACGTGCTGTTTTTGACCCAAGTTGAAGTTTTGTAGGATTAAGGGGCAAATCGTCAGTTCGAGCCGTTTTTTCAATTCTTTCATCCTTAGGAAATATAATTTTTATTGGTCTTTTGATCGATATGCATGTCTGAATTTGCTCACCACGAAGTAAAAAACAATGTACTACCATACTACAGCTGATTTAAGTGACAAAAAATTAATAAAGTAGGTTCATTTTCAAATTTCGGCTTCCAAACTTTCTCATCTTCTTTACACGAGAACTACAGAGCTTTTAAGATTTTTATTATTTCTTCAGCAATCTCTGCACTTTATATTCGAATAATGAAGTCCCGCCTTTCCTCCACCAATCACATTTCAAGGGATATTTGCATAAAATCTGACTATTGTCTAAACTTTTGCAACAATGAAAAAAAATGTCTTTTGCAATGTCCAAAATTTGGTTCCAGTTATATGTTTAAGAACTCCAGACACGTATTTGGGACCACATTGGGTACCTGCAGTAAAAATTTGAAAGCATTTCGTTGAATAGTTTTGTTTTTATTCACATATTTTCATTTTGTCTAAACTTTTGCATCGCAGTATATATATATATATATATATATATAATATATATATATATATATATATATATATATATATATATATAATATATATATATATATATATATATATATATATATATATATATATATATATATATATTTGTTAATATGTAAGACTAATGGTAGAGGCATGCATTTTTAATACCTTTATTAATGGCCATGTTGCCCCATTATTGGGGCACAAAGTAATTTCTCGAGCTGCTAGTTTGTGCTTTGATAAGCCTTTTAATATGTTTAAATTTGATTTGTTGAACAATAATGAGAAGTAGTAATAAACCCCTCCCTCTCTCCTTCCTCATGCGTAAGTTCCTACGTAAGCCGAATGTTTACTTAATCGAGCACTTAATTAAAATTGTTTTTACTTATTTTAATACGCATATAAATTATTTAAATGCATCAAAAACTGGTAACCATTCTTTGTAATAAACATACACTAAGTTCAAACTTAATTTATTCGTTATTATTATTATTTTGTTCTCCTTATTATTATTAATTAATTTACTTAATTTGTAAAAATTAAGTTGTACTTTTGATGACTGTCGTTTAATAGTGATGGCTAAACTTTGAAACAAGAATTTTGTAAGTCACATGAATATCTTTATAATAACTTCACCATCAATTATTATTGATAATGCTCAGACTCAGTTTCTGTTTTAATAAGCAAAGCTTACTTCATCTTGAAAACGTAGTATTAAAGAAGTTCTTTGATGTTTTAGACGCATTTCATATACATTTTTATTTGTTTGAATTTATGCGGGCTAGCTCGGTAAAGTTTACGTCAGGGGATTATACTGCATTAGAACCTCCGCATGATCTAGATAGTCAAATATTATTGGTATAGTTTGAAACATTCTAAAAGCACGAGTTAAGGATTAACTCGAGGAAAAGTATAAAGGTGGCAATAAAAAAATATAAATTGCAAACTTTTAATGATTTCTGAATTTTAAAATGAAAGATTTTTATATGAAAAGAGCATGTATGTTCGTATTCACTGTAACCATAATAATAGAAAACATCAGGAGTAAAAAAATCTTTTAAGCAAAGTTAGAAGAAGAAAGCAAATAAAAAAAATAATTGTTTAGCTGTGATTTGTGGAGAGGCTGTATATATGCTTAGATAAAAAATGGAAATATAGCGTTATTCTGCAGTGAAATGTATACCCATTTTGCGGAATTACAAAAAAAAAAAAATCAATGCAGAATAAGTAAGCTTATGAATGAAAAGACACACAGCAAAATTACATTCATTATTTCCATGCATAAGATTATTTATTTTTCACGGAAGAAAGAGAACCTTGTAACCTCGAAATACGTGCATAGTAGTTCACTGAGATTATACGCAAATTAACAGTTTTTTATTTCCTTAACTGTTTTCTGCATGAAAAGGTATTTCTTCATCCCTTCTTTCTTGTTTGTACAGTAAATATAGCAGATTCGAGTATAGCAGGAGTCTAAAGCCTCTACATCTATTGGGAAGAATAGTTTTTACTTTTTTTTTTTTTTTTTTGAAAAAATGCAGCTTTTCGATTTCTTCTAACTTTTCCTTAATTATAGATGGTGATTTAATCAAACGAAGTGCAATCGGACAACACAGTTTTGGCATCATATTTTAAAACTATGCTCATGATAGTGCAATTTTTAGAAGAAAAAAAAAACGAAAAAAAAAGCGCTTGAAATCGACGGGGTATATTCTATGTATATATAGTTCCTATGATTTGAGCAGTCTTTTTGTCTAAATTAATTTCTTAATTTGCATATAATTCATTATTTTTCTTTCAATCTCTTTTTCAAGCATGAAAACATAAAATGTATGTTTAAAATATATTCTATCTTCCTTTTTAAAGTTGGGAGAAAAAAAGATTAATAAAGTTTGCGTCAGCTCTTTAGTTTGATGACATACAGAGACGGGGAGGGAGTCTTTGCCGAGTTTTTATAATTTGGGATAAAAACGAATATTAACGAGCGATCAACAAAACTTTTTTTTTTCTCGTGGGTTTTGGGGTTTTTTTTTCGATCTTTTACTTCATGAAAGCGAACACTTTTCCGGTCATTTTTTTCCAAAAGGAAAGCTTGGCGCTAGATGCATTTTAAAAATGAGGAATGTGATTAAGCTAATTATCGTCAAGGCGTATGAGAGATATAATTTGAAAAATACCATATATGCAAAAAGGTAAAGTTACAAGTGTTCTTATAAAAACACACGTACAAAGTGACAGCTCTTTTTTCCATTTTTTTTATGTTTTCTTAATTTTCAACCCTTAAGCTCCTTTCGCGTTAAGAAAAATGAAGGAATATGAATAATTTCATTCGTCGTTTTCTTAATGTTGCTTCATCATTTTAGAATATATTTTAATTAAGTTTAAATGCTCATAAGAGGCTGACAAATCAACTATGTTTTCTTTAGATAATGAATTGAGTTTATTTAAGGATAGAATAGTAAACAAATGAAAATAAATCTGGGTAGATTCAACGGTCGCATGTGGTACAATTAGACTAAATATTTACTAACATTTATAAACATAAACGAATCATTTATGGCAACAACTGTAACATTTGTGAATTTTCAAGCTATTAAAAATACTCTTTAAGGTATTAGAACAAATTAGTCATTTAATTGAATAACTTATAAGTTCGTATTCATAGTAACTATATTAATAACAAAAGACGGAAAAAATATTTCTTTAATTTATTCCTGGGTAAACTAAAGCTTCTTACATTATAGTACCACTGTGACCAGAGATTTCGTATTAAGAAAATGTAGTAGAAACAACATATGTTTTTATCAGTATTTTTAAACTTTATATGATAAGTTTTATCAGTAAAATTCATCGGTTTTTGAAGGAACATCAACATATTAAAGAGCTACAGCAGTTTATTAAAGGAAATAAATAACTAAAAGTCATAACAAAAATCAAAAACCAACTTTAATAAAACTTTAGATCGGATAAAAATAATGTATGTTTTAAAACATTTGTAGAATGTTAGGAATAAATACGGGTCGCATGTTAGCTATTTTAATGATCACTATCTGAAAATGAATTGTGTTCACTTTCCAAAAGTCGATTTTAGACTACGCAGAATGTGTGAAATTTGTCTTCAAATGCTGCAAGCAATCTATATTTTCTAAAATAATGAAAAAAGAATCTCGATATACCATATATATTTTTAAAACTAATTCGACTCTTTTCAATTCAAAAGTTAATTTTCGAAATGTTTGCACACACTAAACTAGAAAATATAATGCCAATAAATCTCTTAGAGCTAAGAAAATTGCTTACAGCATGATAAACAATGTCATTTGTTCGTGTGTAAAAAAGTTTCATCAGCTAAGTTCGGGAGAAAAAATAAGTTCATTTTGTTTGAATGCTTCAGCAATTTCAAAAGTGAGGAGCAAAAATTTCAACCAATCAATATGCGTCATTCCGGATTTAGGTCACAGTGATCACTGATTTCTTGAAACATCTTCTTTAGCTGCGCTCTTTTTAGGTGTTCATTATTTAGCTCAATCACTCAATTTGTAAAACAATGATATACTAAGTGAATGTTTTTTTTTCTTTCTAATTTTTGAAATAGAATTTTCTGTTTTACTCGATTGATTTGGAGTATTATACGTTTTGAATAAATTTGATACCATTAAACAATAAATATCTCAAAAAATAGAAAATGTTCTTCAATTTTATACACTTAGTAATAAAAGGTGATACAGCGCCACTATTCGAAAATGCCGACATTTTGCCCCGCACGTGACGCTCATATTTCATTAAAAAAAAGTTTTTGCTTGAGAAATCCCTGACCGGTTTGTGATTTTTAAACACCGAAATTTTGTTCATTACCGTTTAAAGTCACTACTTTTTAATGAAATCCCCGCACGTGACGCTTATATATTTCATTAAAAAAACGTTTTTGCCTGAGAAATCCCTGGCCGGTTTGTGATTTTTAATTGACGAAATTTTGTTCAAATTTTGTACCGTAAAGTCACTACTTTTTAATGAAATACATGAGCGTCACGTGCGGTACAAGATGGAGGCTTTTTCGTGTAATGCTCCCGCAGTGTATATAGTTTAAAGGAAAATTATAACTTATAATAATAAATGAATGCCCTTCGTTTTACTACATTTATGCACAATAAAAAATATCCACGGCACCACTTTTTTTTGGTCCGGGATTTTAAACTCTTTTCTTCAATTCTTCTATGAAAAGTAAGTATATTTGCGCAAAAGTTTCCTGAATTTATGCTAATTGCATGAATGCATACTTTTCATTGATATGAAAAATTTGTTGAGTTACCACTTTAAAAAAGTGTGTGTCGTACAGATTGACTTGTTCCTCAGTGAGGCCAGGGACCTCGGTAATGCTAACCCAATGTTTTGGCCGCTGAGCCAAAAAGCCTTGTGACTCGGCGGGAAAAGTTTGTTTATGTGATCTCTAAGTAAACCACAAATGCAAAGTAATCGTATTAAGTTTTACACCTTTAGCATAATTACGTCTGTCCAGATTGAATAATCGCCTTATGACGGTTGATTTTTGTCTCTGAACACCATAGTGTTTGCTAGACTTGTAGGCAGTTAAGCAGTTAGATATTTGTTTGCAATTCTTCCTTAGCGTTGGTCACATTTGCTAAAAATAACATCTTTAATGGTGAATCAGGATGGTGCCAATGCTTAAAAATACATGTCAAGATTAAATTAGATAGATCTTAATTCCAAAAACGGGATTTGCATTAATTGGGAATGTTTCTGAATTATCCAGAGATATTTTAAGTTATGCTCAGAAAGGTTACTGACTTTTAGCAGAAAACTTTCCAGTTTTATTGCTTGATATGTGTTTGATAGTATTTAGGCACATAAGTAGAACATAATTTTACAGTAACGTTTCAGATTTGTTTTTTATAGTGTGTAGACTAAAATGGATACACTAGTAATGCAGATGTATTCAGACAAGTTCTGCCGTGGGCAGGTAAACGGCAGTATCTGCAAAAATAAGTTTTCGAGATAATTGAAGAAACGCGTTTTTGATTTCCCACAAAGATCAATAAAACATTCAACTTCGAACATAGGCGATACTTTATGTTTATACCGATATATTTTTTGGGTAATCGAGTGAATTTTGATTTTGCAAGCGCAGAGAAAAGTAAAGCAGATACTGCCGTTTACCTGCCTTTTTCACTCTAATTGTCATGCGGAATTGACTGGCAGTCGGCAGTAACTGCAAAGTATGCTACTAAATGTCCAATTTTTTTCATATTCGACAACATGCGTAGTAGATATGTTATTACGAAATATATTATTGCATTGTGAATAATATGTTTTATTTAAAAATGTACATAAATACCGTGTATCCACTTGATATAGATTTAATATAAACGAACGCGAAATATAATTAAAAAATATAATAAACTGTATTGTATTATGCAAAATATGAAGCAAAACTTGATGATTCTTCAGCCATTTTTACTCCATTTTACTTAGTAAAGGAAGTATTGTGATCACAAAGAAAATTTCACTCAAAATTCAGTCTTAATTTTGATTTTGCTCACCCCCGAATAAATATTGAGTAGTTTTTTCGACCTATCAGCACATGCATATGTACCTACTAACATATAAACAGCCGAAATATCCTTTTCGACCATACCCCAGTTTATTACGACGAGTTTTCTCGTGACCTCTGTACGTACGTATGCATGTGCGTATGTATGTATGTTTGTATATATGTGCATATGTATGTATGTCGCATAACTCAAAAACTATATGCCGTAGAAGCTTCTTGTTTGGTATGTAGGCTCTGAGGGTGGTCGTTGTGCACCTCCCCTTGTGGTTTCATTCGAATGGTCCCAAGGGGGTCTTTTACCCCTTTGTGGGGTAAATCAATGTTAATTTTAATGTGGATTGAGTGATATGATTTGGTGCAACCACTTGGCGATATATCGCCAAACTTTTGGTCGCCAAGTGTTTGCCGCCAAGTTGGCGACAAATTTGGCGAAAAAATGATTTGGATTCAGTTTGGCGCTATTGGGCACATTTTGCGAAAAATTTACTGAATCATGTTAAAATCGGCGATATTTAGAAAATAAATCGTTGTAAAACATTATTTTGCATTGATTCGTGACAAACTGGGGGTGTAAATGTTTGAATTGTTATCTTGCATTATCTAATACACTATTTTAACACTTGAAGCATTTATTATGGAATTTAAACGTACAAGGAAGTAGTGTGGCGTGCACACCGGATGTTTTAAAATTACTACAAATCAGTTAATGCTTTGTACTTTGCAACAAACAAAAAATCACTTTGAGAAAAAGAGCGCTTGAAATGCTTGTTGTGCTGACAATTTTTTTCATAGTAATATTAAAAAGGCAACAGCTAGGGATCAAACTGCAAAAACTATCGTCTGTTAGTATGAACGCAACTGTAATTAAAAGAAAATAAAACAATGTAAATAAAATCAATTCATTGCTGCATTTTTGTTTGTCGTCTGCCAAGTTTGGCTTGTGTATCTTTGAAATCGTGAAACATATTGTCTGATAGTGGAGAGAAACTTTATTTGAAAGAAAAGAAATCTGGTATGGACCCCACAATACTTCCTTTTACGTGTAAATTTTTTTAGTAGATGCCTTAATTGTTAAAATAATGCTTGGAATGAGCAAGATAACAATTCAAAAATTTACGCCCCAAATGTACCACGAAACAAAGCAAAAAATTATTTACAACACTTCATTTTCTAAATATCGCCAATTTTAGCATCATTCAGTGAATTTTTCGCAAAATACCGCCAATAGCGCTAAATTGATCCCAAGCTCATAAAATATTTTTTTTCGCCAAATTTGTCGCCAATTTGCCGATGTGTCACCAAGTTGGCGACAAGCACTTGGCGACCAAAAGCTTGGCGATATATCGCCAAGTGGTAACGCCAATTTATATCACTTAAGTCTGCTTTGATATTAACACTGATTCACCCCCAAAAGGAATAAAACACCCCCTTGGGAACATTCAAGTGCAACCAATGACCTCCCGTGACCTCCCATTAGAGCACCCCTACTTTCGCTTAGTTTAATTACAAAGGAAAACGGTTTTTGCGGCTTGATGCAAGTTTTGCACAGCGATTCATATTATGTTCATCCTGCAGACATGCAGATACTGCCGTTTACCTGCCCACAGCAACGAAAAATGCAGTTACTGCTAATTACCATTGGTTAAAAAACAGTTTTTTTTCATCGGAAACCAAAAAAAGATGCTTGTACCATAAAACTAATGTAACATAGATTTCAAAAATGCAAAAAAATGAAAATCGAAAAATTTGCAGTTACTGCCCTTTACCTGCCCACGGCAGAGTTATCGAACACAATTTTCGTTAAATAACTGCCGCATATGAAAAAACATTCATCCGCACTCTTTTAAAAAATGTTTATGCAACTTTTCTCAGACATTTGTGTTTTTGGCTCAATTTCAACAAAGATGCACTGGAATTACATTTTCCGTTTCAGCATCGTTTGTTTTTTAAGCATTTAAATTTTTACTTTCCAAAATTCGTGTTTAAAAAAAAAAAAAAAAAACTTAAGCGATTGATTCAACTTGAGAGGATGTATTGTCAAATCTACATAAAGAGTTTCTTTTTAGACAACACGATTCCTTTCAGAAAAATAAGAACACATTTCAAAAAAATATATATCAAATACAAATATATTTAAGTTATGATTGTCCGAATTATACGACTGTGTACTTCATTGTTGGATGTCATTTTGCTGGAATCCGTCCCAAAATTTTCGACCATATGACACGATTGCAGCCGCCGTTCGAACATGTAGGCCATAAAATTTTATTCTTGTGTCAGGTCGTCAAACCCCTCGCAAGGGCATAAAAATCTGAAGTAGAATTTAGGCTGCGTCGATTTTGCAAAACGTTGTTGACTTGAACCATATCCAGTTTATGCCTCCCAGGTCAGCTCTTGGGACTCAAACAGAGAAATATGTGACATCAGTATACGTTTATGTTTCTTTTGCATGACTACTTGTCGACACACCGTTTTATGACATTTTCTAGATCAGGATTGTAAGCCTTTACTTTTTTTTCATTCGTATAAAAATAAAACTTTATATTTCTATCTCACATTCCGGAATCAATTGTTAATGTTTGAAGAAAATGTTTTAAATGTGTTTCAGAGTTTAGCAATAGCTTACATTCACATTTTTTGAGAGCTATCCGCTGGCTTCTGTGCATCTTTTAAACGCCAAAAAGGTCAAGATCATGCATAATAGTTGATCATGTATATATAACACATCTTTCTTATGCGCGATTTTTGTTTCAGAAAATTTAATGCAACTTCAGAATGACAATAGCGTAAAAGAATTCAAGAAGCAGTCAAAATCAACGTGATGCGCAATTAAAACTTACGTATACGTAAGCACCAACACCTTATATTGAAGTTAAATTTTCACCGTCTTCAAGACTTTCAATTCCTCAAAAAAAGTTTGGATTAATAATACCATTTCAGCATACCTGCAATAATATATAATGCATTCGAAAATTGCTTCCCCTATTTGATGATTCATTTTTTTAACTTAACATGTTTCGTTAATTTCAGGACGTAAGCTTTGCTGTAAAACATAAGAATATTTTCAATAAATATGTAGGTTTTAGATTTTACCTGATAATTTCAATTAACCAACTCACTACATACAATGGGGCTAAGATAGTTGCAAATACCAGGATGTTATTTTTAACTCGTAATACCACACTTTATCGGTTTAGCTATGTGATAGAAAAGGGTATATTATTGGTTATTAGAAGCTGGCAAAGAAGTAAGACATGTGATGTAATCTAACCAAACGCCAATAACGGTGTAATAAAAATGGAACGTGCTCTGGCGTGCTAAATACTGATTAATGTGGGAAAAAAATTGTACGTTCCCCCTAAATTTGATAATACTATTACGATAGTTCTAAATGGTGAAGGCTTTGGAAAACTTTTGCTACACCTATCTGAAAATAATGCACTGCAGTCAATATTGGCATCAGAAACATAAGTTGCTGTTTAAAAAAATATCCCTTTAACCTGTTTATAAAGAATGCTTGGGCATAAAGAATTCCGTATAATCTTGCATTCCATTGCCGAACCACTGCGGTAAGTAACATATTGGGCATTTTAATATATCTCGCATTACACGTAAATCATAAACGAGATAGTTGTGTCCAGTTTACACAAATAATAATGTTGCATGGAATACGGATTGTTTTTTTGTTCTTTGGGAAACAGATTGGTGTTAAAACATACTGTATAAAAATTTCTTCAGACATGATACATTTAGTGTGAATAAAAATATCATTATGTTCTAGCTGTCCACTTTTTGTTCGTATAAAGATTTTCTTTATTCCTTTATTTATTTACTTTTGATATACATATAAAAAATAGATAATATCTTAAATTTTAAGCTCTTATACCACATGTAACAATGCCAAAAAACTTTATTCATGCACATGAAACTAGAAACCTAGGGATGACTAAAACCTTTATTTTAATCATCCCTAGAAAACTGTGTAGAAAATTTCTGACATTATGATGTTCATAATAGAGGGGAAAAAATTATTTATTACACGAATTCCTAAACTAAGCTTTAAAAGTTTCAAAATGGAATATACATTTTTCCACGAAAAAATTATCCAATAAGCGGGATATACCATTATCCGATATCAAAATAACACATAACAACGGTTTGGTATACGAAAAATGTATTATATTAAGCGGGATATTATTTTAACCGATATTGTAATAAACGGGCTGAACTGCATGTAATTTCTTAAAAATTGGTTTTTGTCTTCAAAAAAATCAATAAACTGCTATTGTTTATAAAATACCTGTTTAAAAACAAAATGAAAGGTTTCTCTTGTATACAGTGAATAAAAAAAAATACGGTGTCTTTCCACAATCTGCCCTTTTTATTGCTCTGTCACGTTGAAAAAATTGCTTTATAGAGTTTTTTAGACAGTATGAAATAAAAAAAAATATTCCTGGTAAAAAATGCTTCTCCAGAAGTTTAAATTAAATAAAGCGCATCACAATGCTCCCTGAAACAGTGGTTTAATGAATATTAATTGCTTACAAGGTCATTATATTAATCCCAAAACCATAATTAATATGGCCAATAAAATTATTAGTTTAGTTCTCAACGAGGTCATTTTTATCAAATGAGTGCAAGCCTAAAACTGCAAAATCTACTGCGAATCTACGAGACCTATTATTTGGAGTAAATTTGCAGTTCCACATTATCACAGGTTTGATAATGACCGCTCTGATTCACGGTCAACGCTGGCATTAATGAAATCTTACGCACCCGGCTGTAATTAAATGTAAGCATCCCTGACTGGCCGATAAGCGGTGCCCCCCCCCCCATACCGTCATTATGAGACACCATGGTCGCCCTCACACTATTTGCACATAACTTGGGGCGCGAGTTTTCTTAATTTCATATTAAGGACGCGATCAATCATTTTCGACTCGAATCTCATTTACCAAAATTTGGGGATTCGACGCTTTATCGGTTATGGGGTTTCTGTGGATTCCGTATTTTAATTTTATATCTATTTTCGGTCATTATTTATGCTACAGGCGATATCAAGCAATATGTAATTTACAAACATAATAGCAGTCCTACAATAGCGCTAATAACGAAGGGAATGTAAACACATGTTTTGTGGTTACAAGAAATCTTCTTTTGAAAACAAAATATGAGCTTCTAGATTTTTAAATTTTATTTCTACGCATAATCTAATTTGTTAGAATTGGAAAAAAAGGAGATTTCTTTTAACCAAGAAACATGTATCTGCAATTTTTAAGCTCATGCGTATTTGTAATTTATCGCACAAATGGGGTTTTATTTGTTATTGTTTTCATTATGATTACATACGCCGTAACATATTTAATAACTCACCATATTTCAGAAGTGAGATAGTATTAAAAAAACACATTAGATGAAAAATTAATTGAAGGGCATGGTGAATGAAGGGGCTAAGTTACATTTTAAAAACTGAACGCTCTGTACAATGGTAAGCTATGGATACAGGTAAGCAAATAAAACTTGGTACATTAAACAGTATGTCTCAATAGACCAATTTCATACTCACACTAATGACAAAAATAGAAAACAAAAAAGCTGCAACACTAAAACTTTGAACTTTAATTACTTGCATTTCGTCACTTAACCCCTTCATCTCCCAAGCGTTTCAATTCCCATTTTGCTTGTTTTTTTCAAAAAAAGTTTTTTTTTTTTTAAACTAAGCATTGCTTTTCTATACAGCATTCCGTACGAAAAACCCAGTGGTTTGGTTGCTTAGATCCTCGTCTTTGTGGTATGTCTCCCCTCACGGGACAGACACAGACCGCCTAGGTCCCTTTCAATCAATCCTCGTGTTAGTAATCCAAAGGTCGTATGTTCGAATCCGTATGGGCCCGAAAACTCATTGGCAGAATTCCGATCCAGGTCTCCCTAAGTGTAAAATTTAAACTCATTGCATTGTGAACTACAAATCTATAATTGTTAAAATAAGAGACAACTTCTTCGGTCAATTGTAATTAAAGTTATAAAAATATATCAACGAAATATCGGCTTCAGTTTCAATTTGTTTTTTTTTTATTTAATTACGAATTGTTTTTATGTATAGCATACCTGGATAGAGGCTGAGTTGGTCAAGCGGCCTGAAAATAAATGAAACTCATGGGTTCGATTATCGTTGTGTCAGAAAACGTCGCTTTGGATGGACGTACTTCCTTTTAGTAGAATTCTGTGAACCAAATTTCCATCAATATAAAATCTGAATTCCTTACAAAAGTTCTAAACTACAATTGTTGCACCTCAATCATAAATAAACAATTTTATTTTATAATAATTAATATTAGATATCATATATAATTTCCCGCTGGTGTTTTTTTTTTCTGGATGGGAGGAGGGGTATGTCCTACCTTCCGTAATAATATATCAAACTTTAGGAGCAAGGCATCACTTTAAAGATTTCCCATTTTCAGCAAAATATGTAGGAAAATTTCACATGTTTATGTATTTTTTTGAAAAAGTGTACGTAAAATAAATAATAATAATAATAATAATAAAATAACAATAACTAGTAACAAAAACAGATATTTAAATTCCCGCTGAACAGTGGCCCATGATATAAACATTGATTTTTTTTCAATACATGAAAATTTTATTTTGATTTTTCAAAATTTTACTATTATTGCTAAATTATTTATTTTACATTCCATATCTTAAATGGTTCATATATATATACAGGGTGTCCACTCCAATCGTGGACCAATAGCTAATTTCTAAACCGTTAAAGATAAGCATATAGTTTATTTAGGAAAAAATCTCCAAATTACGAAAGGAATTTTGGGTCCATTCAATGTTTTTCAAAAAATCAAATTTTGAAAGAGTTACGAAATTTAAATTTTTATACAGCCCCCGAGTCCTATCAATCATATTTAGCAAAACATTCTTGACCCTGTAACGTTTAAAACTAAAAAAAAATCATTCTTCTACCACAAAAATTGACCGAGTTATGACGTTTTGAAAAATCAAGATTTTGCATTGTTTTATGACGTCATCGAGAGATCACTTAAGGGACCGTTTGCGAAATCCTTCAAAATCTTGATTTTTCAAAACGTCATAACTCGGTCAATTTTTGTGGTAGAAGAGTGATTTTTTTTTAGTTTTAAACGTTACAGTGTCAAGAATGTTTTGCTAAATATGATTGATAGGACTCGGGGGCTGTATAAAAATTTAAATTTCGTAACTCTTTCAAAATTTGATTTTTTGAAAAACATTGAATGGACCCAAAATTCCTTTCGTAATTTGGAGATTTTTTCCTAAATAAACTATATGCTTATCTCTAACGGTTTAGAAATTAGCTATTGGTCCACGATTGGAGTGGACACCCTGTATATATATATATATATATAATATATATATATATATATATATATTATATATATATATATATAATATATATATATATATATATATATATATATATATATACACCAATTCAGGGGGGGTACTGCTGTTCTACTACTTTATTCCAATATATTCAATAACAATTAAAATACAAATATGCCGTTTAAAATTGAGAAACAATAACAATACATGATACACGAAATAGCAGTAAATTTTTCGCGGATTTCAGGTAGTCAAACTTTTATTACGTACAAGATTGTTGCATCATAATTTGGGAAATGTATTAAACTTTAAATTAATTTATTTTTATTTCTTCTTCTTGTGTATCTTAAAAGTTGATAGTTCATGTGAAGGAGCGAAAATTATTAATTATGATTTATCATATTTTCCATTTCGAGCAAATATGTTAATATCGTCTACATGTTGGAGAAAGAATACTGGAAGTCGGAGAAAATTATTAAAATTTGGTGACGATACATCAAAACAGTCTTATACCCTTTAGTTTAAGCTCGCCTAAAATCCAAAAGATAAAAAAATATAAGAGGTGGGAGTCTAGTACTCTTAGGGCATAACAAAAGGCCAGTAAACTCATTATTATGGAACGCGCATAGCTTTCCGGCGAGGGGATTTTATAATCCCCAGAAGACCAATAGAAATATAAGTTTCATGATTTCAACTACATAGAGAATTGAATAAAAGCTCGTACGTCCATAGCTATTTAAAAAAAAAAAAAGAAAAAAAAATCATGTATGCATTTTTTTTTTCTAAAAAAAAGTAGCATTTAACAGTGTGCTTAATTTTCTAAATTTACCTTTTTTTATCACAATTATGTATATTATTCATGACATTCTTTTTTTAATGAAACATTTCTATATAGTTGACTATTTTTATGTTTCAATATAATTATCTTTTAAAATTATATACGTGAAACTCTCAATGTAAGGGAAAATATACAATATATCGTTAAAATAACAAGACAATGGTAATTTCAGAAATGAAAATTTCAAACTAAGTCATATATTCCCACTTAAAAGCATAACAATGCTTAAAAATTCCTGTTACCAATTTAAAAAAAAAACAGATAAATAACATTTTCCACACATAAGAACTATTTTACGTAAGCAAACGTATTTTACACATTAATACACACGTGCATTAGATATGAATAACAAGAACGCCTGAGTTAACCCGTTAATGTGCAATGATTTACTCGTAATTAAATAGCTAGCTTAAATCATTAATGCCTAGCGTCCCTTTTCAAGGACGGTCCAAAAAAGGGTCTGAATTTCCCCAAAATGAACATTTCAACCAAATAATAGTGTTCAATTAGTACCTTGGTATTGTTTCAATTCGTTATTAACAGATTGCAGCACATAACCATTGTAAAGTGTGTTCTGTAGCAGTTTTAATATGATCTTTATCAAAAATGACATCGTTCACAATCTCAAGAAAAAAAGCTAAGTTTTCAAAGTTATTCCCAGCTTCCCAGTTTATGTTAATTGCTGATTTTATTTCTTCTTATAAAATGTCTTTTTAAATATTATATCGTAGGCAGAAAAAAATTTTAGTAAAAAAGTATGTACCCTCTGGGGTCTATCGTAACTTTTAAGGGACGATTTTTCTTTCCTTAATAAAAAAATTATTTTTTACATAATATTTTTTTATTATTTTTCCTGTCCATTAAACACTGTTTGTAACCAGTATACAAAATATCTTTGGAAAAAAAAATGTCAGGCATTAATGGGTTAAACATGAGCATGGAAAAATTTACCAGTAAGTTGCGCCAGTGTCAAACACATACAAATACGTTTAGTGGTTAAAGGATGAAATTTTATAGCTAAAGGAACAGAAACTCAAGAGTAGAAAGGGAAATTCTTTTACGTTCTGTTACACTTCGTGAAAAGTAGACTTCAACTACCTAAAGAAAACTTTAGGTTAGGCTTAAAACTGCAATAAACGGTTTTTTTTCTGTAGTATTGCCTGAACTTAGTGTCATGTATCAAGCGTCAATAAGAAATCGTTTTCGAAATTAGAACTTTTTGAGTGAAACACAGTGAAACAGTAATTACTGATCGTAAAGAATCGAATGTTAAATAATTTAATATACTATGACGATATAAACTTTGATTAAAACATCTGTGTTTACTTCAACGAGTATAAAAAAAAAAAAAAAAAAAAAAAAAAAAAAAAAAAAAACAAGCAGAAATATTTGCCAGAAAGCTTGGGATTAACTGTTTCGCGTTACAAGTTTTTAGTTAGTAATAGTGTATATCTGTTCGTTTCTTTATTTATATATAACGCTTTAACACATTTGGTGATACTTAATTGTGTTAATAAACTACCACCCAGTATGCTTGGGAAGCGAGTTTTTTTTTTCTTAAGATTGGTAGTTTGAGAAATTTAATAAAATCTGTACTTTAAAAACTATATCGATACAAAACGATAGAGCCATTTTCCCTTTTAAATATCAGTCTCATAATATAATTAGCCATCATTTTTTTTTTCAAAAATGCTTGATTAATTAGCAAACATTTCTGATATTATTTTGATGAACTACAATTTAAGGGCTTCCAATAACTCCGATGCACATTAAAGAGAAGAATATTGCGTGATTCTTATGGACTACAGAAGATAATAATTAATTAGATGAAATACATGTGTTATAAGAGGTTACGAACAGAGCTGGTTCCCAAATTAATGTTCCCCAAATTAATCTAACGCATCTGCTAAAAAATAAACAAACTTCAGTATTCTGTTCAGAAAATAATGATTATTATCGCAACTGAAAAAGCTTCGCTATTTTTCTGCATCATTTGTTAAGGGGCTTCAAAAAGCGAGAAAATTTTAGCAGGATTTATAGTGATGACCCTTGACTTAACCTCATTTTCTGTTGAGAACATTTCCACTGGGTATAATTTTCTATAGTTTATTTAAGTCGGAGCACACTAAGTATCGGTAATAGAAGCCGCCTTAGGGACTTAAGCCTTTATTTTCGAAGAAAACTCAACGTTTTTTAAGTTAAATGAGAAGGTAAAGAGCTGCATTACTTCTTTTTTCCTTTTTAAAATTAAAGTGTGCCTTTTGTTAGAAATATATATATATATATGATATATATAATATAATATTATTATATATTTTGTATTTTTTTTTTTGTTTTTTTTTTTAAGGTTTGCAGCTGAAGAAAAGATAAAAGAGGGAAAAATTAACTACTTTTATTATTATGCTCATAGTAAATAAATAAATAAATAATTAATATATTACATATATATAATATATTAGTATATTACTATATATAATATATATATATAGAAATATATATATACAAACATGTAAGATGCGTAACTTCATTCAGAAGTGATAGTTGAGACGCAATTTATCTATTTTAAACTGCTCCTCACCTATTTTAATAACTTTATTGCATTTTTTTTCAATAAAACGAAAGAAACACTCTTAAACTATTTCATAGGTATAAAAATCAAAAAATAATATTTAGTGAATCCATTAAAAATAAGTTATTTAGCTAATTTTACATTATTCTTATGGTGACTCTGAGAAGCGTCAGGTATGGGATACAAAAAAAAAAAAAATATTGTAATGAATGGTTTAAAATAAAATGCATACATGTTCAAAAATCCCCCTGTTTTTCACAAC
This sequence comes from Uloborus plumipes, assembly GCA_038373865.1. Lineage (NCBI taxonomy): Eukaryota > Metazoa > Arthropoda > Arachnida > Araneae > Uloboridae > Uloborus > Uloborus plumipes. Next base: position 163,726 of record JAXGGA010000291.1, read on the forward strand.
AATACAAGATGTCTTTTTTTATATTCTATTTCATAGAATATCATAATGATGGAAGAATACTTTCAACAATTGCAAAATTAGCTGCCAATCAAAAAAGTCAGAGTTATTGAATGATGCAAAGAGCCGTGTACAATATTGTCATGTATTTATTGTAAAATAAAGATTAAAAAACTTTTTTCAAAACCTTGACTGACTAGTGATCCTATTTATTTTTTTTTCTAGAGAGAAAAGTGGCACAAATTAACCCTGATGTCCCTTCTTTGTTCTCTTTCTTTTCTTTTTCCTTTTATTTTTTCCCTCAAAAAACGTTTGTTGCAGTACGTGTTTTAGCTAATTTACATTAAAGATATGATTTCCTAATATCTCATAAAAGCTCTTTCTTTTCATTTTATCTTTAAGTAAACACAAAGAGATAAACTTCTTTAACGCTAAACAGACGTTTAAAATGCACTTTGATTTTTTTTCATTCTTGTGCACATACACTCAAACCACAATTCTTAAAACCTTAATTTATTGCGCGGTTGTCTTGAAAGGTTTCAAATTTTATGCTCTAAAAATTCAGTGAAAGCTGTCCGAAAATTGAAATTTGAAAGTTATTTTATGGAAAGAGGTGACTTTTCGGGATTATGAGATTTAGTGTAATGCACGAGACTTGTAGTGCACACGTTGGAACCATAACATGTGAAATAAAACTCCAACCTACGGCAGCTCCGTCAGCAAGCGTTGTATATTTTATGACTTTTTTACAGGCACTCTTTCTTTAATGCTGTCAGCAATGCTTTTCTATAACATCATATAGAGTGGCAGTTTTATAATACCCGTATTGTTCTCGTAAAAATTATTTGAATAAAACTCTGCTATTCGCAATATTATACTATATATGCATGTAGTCTGGAGCTCTACTTTTTTTCCGGGTAAATGTCGAATACAGTATCCGTTGTCAAAAACATGTGTGATAGCCCCCGGTTTCCGATGCAAGCATACATTCGCATAAAATGAAAAATAATACATTACTTGTTGCCTAGTCTAGTTTAGAAATGGAACATCAGCCTCAAAGAAGGAATGTTCCTGACTTTTGAATTATGATAAATTTATACAGATGGCAGGCACACCTTTTGATATGAGAAGTTTCAGTGGTGTATATTTTCGTTACGTTTAAAGTATGAATCATTTTGAACAATGCATGAAGCGTATATGGCTATTATAAAGACACACAAATTTCACTTGGAAGCGAAGTTTACTGATTTCGAGTATTAATGTAAATGTATCGTTGTAGGATGTAAAAGTGGATATATTGAATGGGACTGCGTAGACAGCTCTGTATTTTGAACAGCACTGAATCGACGAGTTTAAACATTAACTGTGTAAAGAAGATACGTGCTAGGTATATCTTGTTTTTAAAAAGTTGTATTCTTTATTTATACATTTGACTATAGGTTTTATAAATAATAGTTTAGAGTTATGTAAAACGCAAAACAAACTCATATGTCACTGTAGAGTCACAGGGAGTTTTCGATTATATGTCCCTGTTTACTTCTCACGACGCTGTTTCCTAATACGCTCTTTCTTTTATGATATAGCTGCCACAATAAATTTTTCAATATTACTCGTATGAAACCATTTTTTCCGCTGATAGTGGTTTTACTTTTAAAACTAAATATTGGATGAAATGAGTTTATGGTAAATCTTAAATTTATCATTGATATTGCATTCACTTCATTATATATACAATGCGTTTATATTTCAGTTATTTCGTGTATGTTTTTTTTTTTTTAATCATAAACGAAAATAATAGTATATACCTTATTCGTCAATTTGAACGTAAGTGACAGGTCCGAAAAACTGATGATGAAAACAATAATATGTATTGTTTGTCTCTTACAGCATGAAAATAATACATTTATGTTACGAGCTAGTTTTATAAGCGTTTTAAAGAGTATTTGAATTTATTAACAGACATGAGATGCAGTTATAATTTCTCTGACTAAGAGGAGTTTTGTAGAGTTAGCCAATCCATTGTTCATAAATTCTAATTCACCGTTGATTGAAAACTTGGTCAAGCACTGTAACACATACAGAAAAATGTGAATGCTTCCGAGCGTTGAGGGTAAATATTTTAATTTAATGAGAAACACTCATGATTTCTTTGAAAATGCGTAGGGGATATCGAATGCGGATACTATAGGGTTAAGCTGATATAAGGGTAACTTAACTTTCGACTGTGCAGTGTGCCTAAACTGAGGATTTTATAACAAATCAACTAACTTATGCTACTTTGACCTACGTCCAAGATAGAACTTACTATTTTTGTTTAAGAATCAATTGTAACACTTGATTTATGTGCATAAAGGTAAATGTCTATGGTTTGCGTTCAACTTACGTATGCTAGTTTAAGTGATCGCTTTATATAAAATCAGATACTATCGTGTTCTTAATTGACTATAAAGGATTTTACATAATAAAGCTTGCATATACTCGAAGCAGGTTTTGTTCATTGTTTTTGTGTTAACGAAATGCCGTTGCTTGCTTCAAGTTGATATCGTGTAACAATTTAACTGAAAATTTTTTAGCGGTTTTTCGTTTTCTGAAAGTACTGAGAATTGACTAATGTAACTCTAAAGAAGAAAATTCTTGAAATACTTGACTCAGTAAAAATAGCCATACTATATATTTTTATTGAGCGCAAGTCAGATTTACGTCTATCATCAACTTGGGAATAAAACTTCAAATAATTATGTGGGAGTATTTTTAAGAACAACACAGAAAATACCCTAAAAGCATTATATTTTTATTATGTTCAGAACATGTTCTCAAAAAATGATGCATTTATGAAAGAAATAATATTCGGGAAAGAAATAATGCGTTAATAGAAGAAAATGAAAGTAGCACTATTGGGCACTAATGGCTGTTTATGAGATATTATCTCTAGCGAGGGAGTTAAGAATGGATGCTAATATACGAAAGCTGAATCACCTACTGTTATGAAAAGCATATCCTTTCATTTTCTCGTGACTAATACATCCGGGAACGTAATTATTATCTTACTTTTGATATGAGTTAGTGATTAATGGGCAGCCTTTTTCTAGCTTACAGCGCCAAAATGCCGTTTTGGAAGGCGTCAACTTTCCAAGCGAAGTAAATGAAATACGCCTTAGAAGGTATACAGGAAAAAGCTGACAAAGTCACATTTAGGTTTGAATAGAAGCAGAGATGAGGACTCTGGGACTTTTGAAAACTTGCGATAAATTTGGAATGAAATGAAGAAATTGTTTAATGAAGAAGGATATGTCTTTGTTTCGAAATTTCACGTTGAGTGTCTTAGAGAATGGAAAAAGGCTGGTGGTTATTTTTCTCCGGATGTAGAATGAAATAGCGGAATATATTTACTACATTGCTCTAAAGTCAAGATGCAGAGTAAACCCTTGTTTTTTCAAATATCAATCGAAAAACAAAATATAGTGCGTGTGAAAATAATCGAACGACTCATTTGTTTTTGAATCATGACAAATACCGAAAGAGCTCAGTTAAAAAATAAAACTTATACGCTTAAAGTAGTATTTTTGTCACAAAAGTGGGTGGGTTATGTGGTAGAAAACCGAAATTGCCTTATACATTAATTTTGCAAAATTATAAGAAGTAAAAACATATCCAAGACATGCACGTAGAGATACCTTTGTTAATTAAAATACATAGCTTTCTAAAAATTTAGAAAATAGTATATTACGAGCTTAAAGATAGTGCATGCTTGGGTATCTACTACAACAGAACCTTATGCCACGTTTGTGCATTTGGATGGATTAGATAAAAACAGAGCAGTGGTCACAATTTGGCTCAAGCGTGTGAGAGAAACAACGTTGTGCGTAAAAGTAGAGCTGGAAATAAAGGACTTATATTCAATAATAGACATTTGTCTCCAACAGGCAATGAGTCTGCAATTGAAGATGAGCAAAAAGGTAATATTTGGTTTTGCGCAGCAGAAGGTGTTAGAGTTCGTGAAGTGTGTGTATTGAGGAATATAAACAGTGAGGAAAAACATCTTCCCCACAATGATTCTTGTGCAGAGCTGTACGTACACTAGGGTAGGCCGAAAATGACTTTATTTTTTAGTTCAATGATGCGGAGTGCGGAAAAGGTGCGATTGGAGGAACAAACTGCACATAAAACATTTGAAATTTTTTGGTAACTTTCTTGATTTTCCGCAATCGAGTTGAAGTTTGGAAAAAATGCAGTTTTTTCGAGATTTTTAGTAAATTATTTTTAAAAAAAATCTATTTTCGGTAACGGGTAAGGCGGAAAAGGTGCCATTGAGGGCATAAAAATTCCATAACAAAATTTAGGTATGCGGTATAATTCCTTTCTTTTTCACTAATGGCTAGAAAATTTGGCAATTTCCTGTTTTTTTCAACGTTTTAAATTAAATTTCGTCAAAATGTTGAAATGCTGTTTTCGCCGTACCGTAAAATGGGGTTAATCGGAACACTTTTCAGCTTTGATTGTAAAAAAAGTAGTTAAAAGATTTTTTTTTAATTTGATTTTTTGGGTAAAAACTTCGGTCTTGCTTTACTTTTGATATTCCAAGCGAAGACAAAGCATTTTGAAAAATTATTATTAAAATATATAGGAAATTATGGGTGTTCCGAATCACCCCGCTGATAGGGGTCAATCGGAACACTTATTAAAATTTTTATTTTTTTTCAATTTAACCTGTACAAAATGAGTAATATTGATGGGGGAGAATAAGAACAGACAATTACTGTCAAATAAATGCATAATTTCAATAATAGTAAACGTGTATAATTTGTCAAAATTCAAAATAATTTTGAACTTATGAAAAATGAAAAGTAATTTTAAGAAATGCTTTTGAATTGAAATACAAAGATTTAACATGAATGGAAGTCACTCATGTCGTCCACAAATATGTACTTGTCCTTAAAACTAGCAATTGTGACTTGGCTTAAGTTTTTTCATAACATCTCCTGGGATGAACTCTGCCTTTTCTTTAGTTTCTTGAAATCTCTGGGTTTCGGGGATTGTCCTGAAAGCTTTTTACGCTTATTCATCACTGTCTGTGTGCTGGATTTTTGCTACATAAAGTCTATGTGACTTTCCCCCTCGTATTTTAAGTAAAAAGAAGTCTCCTGGAGAAAAAATCTTTTGAAATCTGCAACTGTTTGTCATTCTAAGATCTAGTTGCTCACGAGAAGGGATAAACAGTAATAAAACCTTGTCCTTGTCTTGATTAGAAGAATTGGGGTTAGAATCTTGATTTTTCAAAGTTTCCTTCAAATAAGTTTGAATTGGAACAGCAGAACTAAGTGTTCCGATTCACCCCGCAAATTTTTTTTCTATGCCATTTTTCAGAATTCTTCATTTTTATGACACAATTTATAAAAAATGTAAATTCTAATGCGGTATTCTGTTGTTCAGATACATGTATAATTGAAACATACCACTCTTAGTTTTTAAATATAAGAAGGTTTGATCTTGCATATGAAGTTTTGCAGTCTATGGAAATGTGATGTTTTCTAGCGTTCCACGTGCAGCCCTCCTTAGAAGCCAATAGCGTTGCCAGATTGACAAAAGTAATTTTTTCCTACTCCCTATGATCTTACCTTACTAAGAAAAAAATTCATGGTGAAAAATACCCAATAGTTTATTTATGAAGAATTTCGTTGTACGGTCGGGAAGTTTTGTTCCGATTGACCCCGCTGTTCCTATACACCCAATTTTACGGTACTTATCTGAAATAACTACGTTGTTTGTCACATAAAATGCATTTTTAAATGTTCTGTGCTATTTTTTTTTTAATTATTTCCTAAAAATCTCCAAAAATTGCATTTCTTCCAAATTTCAACGCGATTGCGGCAGATCAAGAAATTTACCAAAAAACTTCAAATTTTTTATATATACTTTACTCCCCCAATGGCACCTTCGCATCATCGAAATGAAAAAAAAAAGGTCATTTTCGGCCCACCCCACTGTAAACGTGTTTTCGCAAGGAAGCGACTCGTCCAAAGATAATTCGCAAACTCGTCAAAGTCAAAAGCTCGTCATTTAGCGGCGTCAAGGGCGGGAGGGGGGGGGGGGTCAATTGTATATACACCCCGCTCGGTCATGTTGTCATAATTAAAACTGTATTATAACGGTTTCGATATTTTAGAGGGAAAAAAGTTTCGGAGGTATCAAATATACCCAGCCACCTGCTAATAATGAAGTGAATAAATTTATACAGGAGTTTTTATAATAATTTTAAGCAGGCTCATTGACAAAGCAGTTATCATTTCACAGTAGTATAAGCGTGTGATGACTTTTCGGAGCATATTTTAACTGTATTGACGGTGTTACTTTTTCATTTTTGCAACAAATACAAATTAAAAGTAACAGAAATGGTACAATACTAACTAAAAATAAAATGCTTATGCCATTTTCATCTTATTACTTCATTTTCAAATAAATCAAAAAGCTTTTTCAAATAGTGGTTTCCAAATCTTGAGCACTGAAAATGTTATTTCCAATGATTTGTGGTACACTATTTTAAATATCATTACTTTTTAATCTATGGAAATTCATTTCTTAATAGACGTACTATTTTATCTGTATAAATATTTGCATAGCTCGTATTTCATTTTAGCATTTAACATTTTTATTTGATGTAGATATCTTCAAAGCATCCATCTTCCGAAAGTGATCTGCGAAAACTGAAACACACAATTGCTTCGACTAATTCAATCTTTAAAACTCCAACATACTGCAGATGATCCTCGTGCACACAGAAAACGTTTGACCTTATTTTGCGGAATTTCAAATACTTCAAAGACGTTTATATACCACCACTTATTTCAAAAGATTTCCTTTTAACAATTTGAAAAATAAATCTCCATCATTAGGAAAGAAATTTGAATATATTTTGCCTTCATTTTCATTTTCTCACATACGTTTCAATGCTGGATACAAGAATATGCAGAGAAAATGAAGTTTTATTACACATTGCTCCTTCCTTTGTCTATTAAATTCCTGAGCTCTCGTAATCTAATTCAGAATTCGCGAGTGATAAATGTGTTCAAAAATCATTAATTTTGATACCACTTCGTGCTTAAGTAAGCCCCTTCCTTTTCTGCATGTTAAATCAAGTAGAGCTGTGAAATTGTATGTGGCTAAATATGAGATATTCTTTAGCAAAAATAGAAACAAATGACACATGCAGGGAAAAAGTGCTGTTACGGGTTAGTTTTTATATATTATACTTAAAAAATCTAATTTTTCTTATTATAATTTGCTATGCTCTTAAACAAATGATGACTAAATTTATAAGTTTTGAAAGTTTAGAGTAGCATCTAAAAATACCTCCGGTTTTTAAGTAATGCAAACCTTGAAATAACGGATTAAAATAGTCTATGAAAAACCACTGTTTGCGAGAATCCTTTTCAGCATGTCAGTGCCACACGTGTCATAGTTTTTGACCGTTAACATATCTTGAAATTTGAATTCGGTCCTAGTGCTGAAAACACCAGGAATACTCTCATGGTTATCTCACGCAGCCTGAAAGCATTTTTTATATTTCTCTATAGTTTTATTCTGCTGTGCTATTGTTCATGAACATCATTCAAGGGGTATTTTGCCAGCAGGAAAATGCCTGCCCTCATACCGCCATTTCAACTCAATACATTCATCATGATGTAAAAATGAAACCTTAGGCTTTTCAACTGCATGATGTTTCTCTAATCAAAAGCGTATACTATAGTATCGGGCTGTTGAAGCTTATGTGTAACTATATCAGTAACGATAACTTTTAAGTTGGTAGAAAAATCAATTTTTTTAAACGTTGTTTAGGTTTCCGCGACATTTTTTAATACCCAGCTAAAATTGCTTATTTGCATTAATTGAATACTTATACTGCGTAGTTTCAACTTATATCTAAAAATGACTATACATGTTTAAATTCTTTGCAACGAATACATATGGCTTATAATATTAACAAATTGAAATTGTGCAAAATATTTTAACAAGTTATTTCCCCCATAAACCTTAGAACTTGAAGTTCGTCCGTAGTTACATAAATTAATCAATTCCTTCAAAGTAAGCTTGTTATTTTTGAAAGTGGATCTTCATTTAGACCAAATTATGGAAGTTTCTATGTATTAAAATAATGAAAATTTGTATTACAAAGCGCATTAAAATACAGTTCCGGAGTTTGAATAGTCTATTATGTTATTTAATTGAGAAAAATCTTTATAGCTTCAAGTTCTGACGATTTGAACTGCATCTACTTAGAAAGTTCTTAATACTCTCCGCGATGCTCCAGACGGCGTTTGCTGCATATGAAAGAGTCTTTGTCTACTTGAATCTAGATGCTGAAGGAAGAGAATTCTAAAAGTAGTCATTGTCATGCATATTATGAGTGTATGTGTCAGTAGAGAAGGGTTTTCCAAAGGATTTTCTCGGCTTCAATTAATTGTTCAGAAGATTCTAGTTTGCTGTCAACATGCAAGTTTTTTTTATATTTTCATTTACTAAACTTTTCAGAGAAAGTTTCCAAAAACGGAATTATTTACAAAATGTGAGACAAAAGTATAAAAAAAAGCATATTTATATAAAATAAATAAAAATAAGTTGAAGTTTCTAGGGCACGTATAGGTTGTATTTTTGACTTTGAAATATTTCATTGTATTCCTTCGAAACACTTTTAATGTTGGTGTTAAGTAACAAAATCTATAACGTGCGGTAATTTATAATTAAAACATTTTTTTTTTCCTTTTGTCTTTCCTTTTTTTCTACAATGCTTATTTGCTCAGTAATTAGTTGAATTGATAAATCATTATTTATTTGATCAATAATTTAGTAGAAAATAGCGTAATAACCACCAAATACACATGCTGAAACGTATTACCAATTAAAGTTGCTTTAAAAATAACACCATGCTTGGGAACTGGTTTTCAGCAACCATATATATATATATATATATATATATATATATATATATATATATCAGGGAAGTAACCAGACTATTGTTTTGGGGAGGGTTTTACCAACACATTTCCTGTGAAATGTATGATAAATAAAAGTTGATTTCATGTTTTATATTCTATTCCTTTTTGTTACAGTAGATGCTTAAGGGACCTTAACATGAAAAGAAAAAAAAAACATATCTTTCCAATGAAGGCAAAAATTCTGATGTGTACAAAACATCTTCGCTCCAGTTAAAAAGGTGTATCGTTGTGCATGATTATGTTTGCAAAAATTACAATGAAAATAAATGCTGCAGATAAAAAAATTTGTATTATCATTCCATAATGATAATTTAATTTTACAAATGAAATTGAAAAGTAAATAAGAAAATTAAAAACAAAATAGTCATAATATTATTTTTCAGCAGAAAAGGGCGTTAAAAAGCATTTTTCGGAATTGTTTTGAAGTATTTAGGAGGGGGTTTGAACCTAAAAACCCACCCCTTAAATACAGCTCTGTTGTATATATATATATATATATATATATATATATATATATATATATTATATAATATATATATATATATATATATATATATAAGCAAAAAACAAAAGTAAAATGAAAAAGACATGTCTATTTCTTCTGCTTGAACCAGTGGTAATCTACCTTTGTACAGCTACCCCTTTAGAATTGCAAATTGTTTCAACGACCACTTTGAGAACGGGCGTAAGACTGAAAGGGGAGGGAAGGTAAAGCAATTTTCTGGACCGGTTTAACTCTATAATTTGCCCAAACAGATTGTTGGAAAATGACTATAGAGCAGAAAAACTTATGCTTTTTTTTTCTTTTTATACAGGGTGTCCACTCCAATCGTGGACCAATAGCTAATTTCTAAACCGTTAGAGATAAGCATAGAGTTTATTTAGGAAAAAATCTCCAAATTATGAAAATAATTTTGGGTCTATTCAGTGTTTTTCAAAAAATCAAATTTTGAAAGAGTTACGAAATTTAAACTTTTATATAGCCCCCCAGTCCTATCAATCATATTTAGTAAAATATTCTTGACACTGTAACGTTTAAAACTAAAAAAAAATCACTCTTCTACGACAAAAATTGACCGAGTTATGGCGTTTTGAAAAATCAAGATTTTGAAGGATTTCGCATACGGTCCCTTAAGCGATCACTCGATGACGTCATGAAATAATGTAAAATCTTGATTTTTCAAAACGTCATAACTCGGTCAATTTTTGTGGTAGAGGAGTGATTTTTTTTTAGTTTTAAACGTTACAGTATCAAGAATGTTTTACTAAAAATGATTGATAGGACTGGGGGGCAGCAAAAAAAGTTAAATTTCGTAACTCTTTCAAAATTTGATTTTTTGAAAAACATTGAATAGACCCAAAATTCCTTTCATAATTTGGAGATTTTTTCCTAAATCAACTATATGCTTATCTCTAATGGTTTAGAAATTAGCTATTGGTCCACGATTGGAGTGGACACCCTGTATATATTTTTAAAACAAACAAGCATTTTTTCCCTCTGAAAAGCTGTGTCAAAATGATAACCAAGTTCCTAGAATGGGACCATTAAATTCGTGAACCATTGTTAAGGTAAATGAGAACAACACGGTTTAAAACAAAAATGCCCCGTTTTTAACATTTTTATTTGAAAACAAATAAATTTTTAAAAATACACTACGTTCCAATATTTCCTAGACCAGTCCGATTTCAAACACCGTGCACAGTGTTGTTCTTATATACTTGCAACTATACAATACATATCCCCTATTTATTATGTACGGATATAGAATTTTACTGTGGAAGAACAATACCAAAGCCGGACCTTTAACAGGACCAACTTTAACAGGAGCGACAAAGACTTGAAACTATGACCCATACCCGTCACCCTTAAAGATTTTAAATTAAGTTTTAGTTTAAAAAAAAAACTAAAATAAGTAGAATTTACAAATTATAAGATAAGTTAATTTAAAAGAAATTCTTTTTGAGTTATAATTTATTTCTGTGAAGGTTAGATAAGATAACAAGAGTTATAAGTATACCTTTGGCAACATCAAAGATGGCAGTGAGATATTGAGGATATCCCCCGAAATTAGTTTGGAAAACGAGTCTTAAAAATGCAGTTTCTTTAATCTGAGATTTCGTGGTGTTGAGACTTGGATTCAAATTCCGCCTCAGGTGAAATATTTAAAATTGATGCAATTTTAGGCAACTTTTTTGGTAATGTTAACTAGGGAGAAAGGTGTCTCTCTTAATGATTTTTTTAAATCGTACTTATTTTAAGACTAAGTTTAACAATGTTATGGACTCAGAGCTATTTCCAGTGTTTTCTGAAACTGAAACTGAAGTATAAAAAACGCAAACTTCAACTCTAAAGAATGCGATTGTTAGTTATACATCGTGTTGCTAGGGGGATGCTTTAACGGCATAAAGAGTCTGTCAAGTCAGGTGGCTCTCGTCTAGACATTTTTGGAAACTAACCTCGTAAAAACGCAATTTAAGGTTATGTTTGGTCACGATTGGAGAAGAGGCGAGTAGTTCTAGATCCCCTTCCTTCATCGAAAAATTTTCAAATGGACATCTTTTGGGTATTTTCGGTAGTTACGCTATTGAAGGGGGCACACACCTCCAAAACCCTTTCAAAAAATTCAAGTGCTATTGGCAAATGTTATGCTATCTTTCATGACATTAGAAGAAAGATGAGGGTTCGGGAGATAACCCAAGAAAATAAATCTTAAAGCTATCCTTTGGCGACATAGAAGCAAAAGATTTCTTGCCGCCCCTACCCGAAACATGCTCTTTACAAGCACACTTCAAAATATACTCACCACCCCCTTACCGTCCAAAATACGTCCACCACCCCTAAACATCTTCCCACCGCCCGCAGGGGGGCGGTATCGCCCCCGTTGAGAAACACTGGCCTAAACTTTCTAACGAACTGAAATTTCTTCTAAATTATATTACGCTTCCAGATGTAGAGAAGTATCATAATTTGCTAAAAAAAAATCCCTTATGGTTTAAACATTTGTTAAATTTCTCCGTTTGCTCTGAACTTACAATAATCTTACTTTCATTTTATTATTAGATTTTTAAAGACATTCAGCAATTATATAGAAATAAACTAACGAAATTGAACTTATACGTTGTTTTTTTATAAAATATAATACATTGTTACAAGATTCTTTAATTACAACACAATCAGTCGGTTCAAAATAGTTGACGCTTGTAGAATTTCATTTGCCATAAAAACTTTAATTGAAATAAGCGGTTACATTTTATCAATATCTCAGCAATATATTAAGCACTCGAATCAATATGAATTAATTTTTGCAAACTACTAAAAGGGAATGCCCATTTGTGTGATTATGCATTATTTGAAAGTACTACTTATACTCATTTTAATGTATTCAAATTAAAGGGAATTTCCAAATGCTTTTGGCTGGTTTTGCTAATGTAACGTGTAGAAAGTAGGACATGGAATGACTAATATATATTTTTATGTTGTATTTGGTTTAATCTTAATATTAATACACAGCCATTTAAAAAATGGTAATTGCAATTAAACCTGCAAGATAATCTTTATTTATCCATTAAAGGAAAACATAATGTAAATCAACCTTTCAGATATTCTATATATTTAAAATGCTTTTAAATGAAATCGGAAAAACAATAAAACATTCGCTTTTGAACTTAAACAATCCAGAGAAAAATGTTGTAGTGGTGAACGTTTGATGATGAAAAAAAAAAAAAAAATTGACACTGGTATAACCATGAATAAAGTATTATTATTAGATCAACTTGTATTTAGGAGCTATATCGTAGTGTTAAGGAAATGAGTTTTAAAAAAACCCATTTCAAATTGAGTAGGAATAAATAGGGTTGTCACAACTAAGGTTCACAACACACAGACTAAGGTTCTTGTAGAAAATAAGTTTAACTCACATCTGTTGTATTAAGATTCAATTGCATTTACGCATTGTATTTATAAATTTCGGGTTATTCAAAAATGCTGAAGGAGTTTGTTTGCTCATAAAGGGGAAACATGATTCCTTTCCATCTTCCGAATGCTGTACACATCGCAAAAGTTTTTAAATGAAATGGAACAACACACCAAAATAAATCCTTATTATTTCAAAAAGTAAACAAAATATCTAAGAGGCGTTTTTTTAATATTAAAATATCAGGAAAGAAAAAAAAAAGGACCCATGAGTATCGATAATAGATAAAATACTAATAGCTTTCTATTGACTTTCAGTTAATGTTGCAGCTGTTTCGTATAGTGCTTGTAAACTGATTAGTTAAAAATACGTTTGCAAATGAACAGGAGGAATTAGGGTTGCTATAACACGAAACGCTATTTTTTTGAATCGAATATTAATTCGATATCCCTATATATTTTTTATATCTTAATGAGTAATTGCAGTTCAAAATTCTTTATTTTTTCAATATAGGAAAACGTAATACAACTCCATGTTTCCAATGTTCCACATATTACAAAAGCTTTTAAATGAAACGGAACAGCACATTAAAACAATCGCTTCTTAACTTAAGCAAGTGAGGTAAATGTCGAAGAGGCGTACTTTTGATAGTAAAAAAAACAGAAAACAATCGGAAACGGGTATAAATAATAGATAAAATATTTTCTGCAATAAATTAAGCGTTAATATTCATGATAAATACAGAAATGTCTCTCTTGGGTGTTATTTTCTTCTTGCGTAGAAAAGCAGCAAAAAGACACTTCGGAACTCGTAAATCCTCAGTTTATGGCTGGCTGCAGTTATCGACGTTATCAAAGTGTATTATTCCCCCTTTGCGTAATGAAATATGAACCGAAACTTTGGTTATTGTCTCAATTTTTAAATTATGCATAATTATGTTTATCTTATGATAACACACCATTCGAAATGTTCTATGCCCTTATTATCATGCATTGTATGAAACCAGCCGTGAAAAAAACATCTAGTTTGTTTACTTGTCTGGAGTTATGTCTAAAATATTAGGTCAACTTTACAGCTGGTGTGGTTTTGCAGTTCTAAGAAATATTTTGTTAGAAAATGAGTTTTCTAATTCGTGGCAAGAAGTAGGCTGGTGCTACATGAAACGGTGAATGCCTGATGAGTTTTTTTGACACAAATTATTTGCATTTTATATGGTTATTATTTTTAATAAAATATTGAAAGTAATTTTATGTTAAGTACATAAGCATGTCTGATGAATATGTAACAGCGAAGTATTTTTGTGGAATATTTGCAAAACAATGTTAAAAAATCATTTTAATGGTTACAACAATTGTGACAAACTAGATAATATCTTTAATCCATAACCAAATTTAATCGTTAGTCTATCATTGATAATTACGTAATTCTTATAGGAAATTTCTCTGGTATTAGTCTTAGTTTCGAAAAATAAAATGTTTGCAAAGATTAGGTAATGCTTTGAAATGTAATGCTTAATTTTTAACCGATTTTTCCTTTTTTTTCTGTATGAAACTTATGTTGGATCAAACAAATATACTTTTCTACTTTTTGAAACAGCGTGATTTTGTAAAGAAAAATGTAGACGGTGTACATTATTTGACTGATACATTTATTGTAAGAAAAAGTAAAAGCTAACAACACACGATCACAAATATCGAAACGAAAAAGCTTTTACATACATGCTAAAATCATATAAATTGGGAAAATGATAACTCATTTTTGGTTAAGTAAAATGTAATATTTAACAACCTCCGTTTTGAAAGCGAAATGTCATGATATATTTATAGCAAAACGCAAGAAGCAAAAAAAGTGCATTTTTATGGTATTGTCTTATGTTTGCAAATTTCAGTGGAATGAGAATTTACTTTTTTTTCTTTTACTCAAAGATTTTTCTTTCTTCTTTGTCAATCAGCCGTTTTTTAAAATAACTTCTATATATGATGTATGGTTTATGGGCAAAAATTATAGAAATTATTTTTGCTCCGAAGCAATAGCCTCTGGGTGACTTTTATATTCGACAAAACAAAGAAAAACAGAAAAGCATTCACTATTTTCTATGTTTTTCCATAAAATAAAAATTAACAAAACGCTTTGACGAAAGTGAGAGCTTTACTTCCGTATTTTCTAAATTTAACTATAAAAAGATGAAAAAAAGTATTTACTTTGTCGTTAATTTAATTGAGTTTATTTTACTATGTGCACACTACATGAAGGAGTAACTTTAAATTTTAAAATTAATGCATTCTACTTGTAGATATTTTTTCTGCGCTAAAAATTTTTTGTTTTTGTTTGTTTGTTTTTTCTATTGCAGTACAAAATTTATAATGAGAACTGAAATAAGTCTCTATGTTTGTTTAAGAAAATAAAATAAGATGCGTAATTGTGTTAATTACTTTCTGAGCATAGTATAGTTCTTTCTTTTGATCTTTTGTTACTTTTTTACTGTCTTCAACTTTGAAAATGTGATTTATATTTCTGTATTTAGGCATGCACTGAAGAAAATTGTTAAGAGTTAAAAATCTCGCAACCAAATATTCAGAAGAAAGGAAAACTTTTAAACATTATTTAAGTCTTTTAATTATTGAGTGTTTCTTACGCTCTTCATTTCGTTATTTTACGACCTTTGTTTCAGAATAGAGTCTTGTTGTATATTTTAATGAAGTATAAAAAAATGTTAATTAAAAAAAAAAACTATTTTTGTTGTAATACAACTAAACGTTAACCTTGGTTTAGTAACTAATTAAAATGAGATATTTAAAAAAATAGTCAAAAACACTGAGCTTTTAAAAAATTATTAGATAATTTTATTATGTGCAGGTTAGAATTTTTGATATAGTTATAAAATTTTTAAGTTTCAACAAAAGCATTACACTCTACGCAACAAGTAAAAAAACAACATAAATGCTTTTAACAAGAAATTTTGCAGACATATTTTTTGATTCAAGTCTTTTTTAAACACACACACAAAAAAAAAGAAAGAAATGTTTCTGTAACTGTGACGAATGGAAAACAAAAAACAGTAAAAATACAAAACAAAACCTATAGATAGTTGTAGTTAACATTAAATTATCAGACAATAATTGGCTTTTAAGTTATCTATGAGGCGACATGAATTACATGATAAAATGGATAATGTACATATTTCGAAAGTATACACTGCATCAGTTTTGAAGTATATACATTTTTACCCCATTTTAAAATGTTTCCAACATGTTTTTTCGTAATTAAATATTCCTATCGCTTGAACAATAGACATAGTATAAAGCAGTGAGTAACCACCCCTAAGCAAGGGCTGAGGCAGAAACATGCAATACACCGCCGACTCGATCATTTCGATCCATGGACTGCAGTTCCGTGCTTATTATGCACTCATCAGCATGGAATACGAAAGTGACCGAGTTGGAGGCAAAAATCCTCTTACAGAGCAAAGAGAGCCAAAAAAACTGGTAGGTGATATGAAATTAGAATACCAGCGAGCCACCGCACTTGGTACGGTACAACTCATAAATTTTAAGGCAGAATTCCGGTATAAAGCAGTGTGTAATCGCTTCTAAGCAAGGGCTAAGGCAGAAACATGCAATACACCGCCGTAGTGCCGATCACCTTGTAAAGTAGTCAGACAAGTCTGAGCTCCAGATTCGAATCCCGGCTCGCACATGGATGTACTTTCTAACTCAAGTCCTTGCCTTTTCTTTGCATGAATGTGTTGTTGTGATGTCTGCCTATACTGTTTTTTCACTCTGCGCTTCTATGTAGTAATCGCAGTGTACTATTATTTAGTTCAATCTAGCTGTTTTCATTTTGAAATTCTTGTAGTCTTCTGTAATGATGTAGTTTCCTGCTGTGTGTGGACTCTGTGATTTAACAAAAAGTTATGTAATAACAAGACAAATACTCTAATAACGAGACAAATATTTGGCTGCCCCACTTTTGGCACTCCAAAGAATTGCCATCAACCTAACTGCCTACTGGCGAAGACACCATTATTAATTTCTAGTGCCAAATTTAACCTTCCTTGAGTACGGCACCTAATGATGTCCTTGCCAGTGGACGGCTTGTTTGATGGCAGTTCTTTTGGAGTACCGAAAGTGGGGCAGCCAAATATTTGTCTTGTTATTAGAGTATTTGTCTTGTTATTTGGCCCGGCAATTGTATAACTTTTTCGTTAAATCACCGAGTTCACACAGAGCAGAAAACTACATCATTGCAGAAGACTACAAAAATTTCAAAATGAAAAAAGCTAGATTGAACAAAATAATAGTACACTGCGATTACTACATAGAAACGCAGACTGAAAAAACAATATAGGCAGACAGCTGACGTGGTCCTAGGAAGGCGGCGATGGAGTGGAAGAGAGCCGTAGCCAGGCGAGTGACGTTGCCTGGATTGCTGCCCGACGTCTACGCATGAGAGTTTCTAAGGCTTTTCGCAACTGAATAATATCGACTGAACCTGTGGTAGTTTGTTTTTATATATTATTGTCAGTCTGTCTTTAAAAATAATACGGTTGTTTCACAAAAAATTATTCATCAAAAACCAAAAACGCGTAAAAATGTAACTTTTTCTTAATTATTATTTTGGGTAATTTTGGGGTTAATGCGCGACCGGAAGATATTAAATGACCAAAACAAAATCAAAGCACAATGTTTTAAGGCTATATTAGTAAACGTTACAAACTATTGCATTACGAAAACATCTAATTCAAAAAATTAAACAAAAAATGTGTATCGCTGCCTACTCCATCACAAGTCCTTATGGCACACGTGTACTGTGGAAGTCGCATTTCACGTCAAATAACGCTGCAGTTGGGAAAGCGAAGCAACGCATCTCAAATTGAAAGCCTAGCTGGCACAAAACAGCAACAATAAAAATAAACATAGTTGTGCAATTGCACACTGTAAAACATGAATTTTTTTTACAGTATAATACAGCTAATTTTATAGTATTAAACTGTAAAAATTGCTAATTTTATAGTAATAAACTGTAAAAATTGCTAATTTTATAGTAATAAACTGTAAAAATTACTAATTTTATAGTAATTAACCTTAAAAATTGCTAATTTTACAGTAATCAACAGCTAATTTAAGTTTATTACCGTGCATTTTACAGCTTTAAAACCTGTGCTGTCAGTATTATACTGTTGTTTTTACAATATAATACATATACATTTTACTGCAATAAACTGTAAAATTACTAACTTTACAGTAAGAAACTGTAAAAATAATAGCTTTACAGTTTATTACTGTGCATTTTACAAATTTAAATTTGAACCTCGGCTGCCAGTAGTATACGGTAAAAACAACAGTTCATTTTTTGCAGTGCATTAATTTCACTTACGTTTCTGATATGACGTCAGAAAGTGATACCCACTTTTTTACACCAAACTAATAGTATATTATGCATTAAAATAAATAATAAAGATATATTGATAGTTTTCCTAAAGAAAAAACTATCATTATTGAAATATTTTTATCAATCTTCGTATTTTTTAAAAATTTACTCTGAACGATAGATTGAAAATGCTGTACTATATTTTGCAAGCGTGCAATAGATTAAACTTTGAAGTTTTATGGTTAATATAAATGTTATACTGTTCACAATGATTTAAATTCAGCTTAATCTTGTTGAAAATTGTTTCACACGCTTGTATAGTCTGACCAGTAGAACAAAATTACATTTTCCTAAATTTAAAATCATCGCTAAAATCTTCAATAGTTGATACATGCCATCAGTTATTTTTATTGATATATTTAAATATGGAAAAATAAATAAATAAGCTAAAAAATATTTTATGACTTCTTCAAACTTTTTGAGAGTTCAACTTAAAATTAGTAAAATATCCTAGAATTTAAACACACCCATCCAGTGGACAGATGTAGCATTTTGTAGTTTTTGATGGTGCGGCGGTGTTACTGTTACCAGTTCATCCGAGAAAAAAAAATCGACCTTATTTTGGATGTAAAAACGAACTGAAAAAAAAATCATACACTTTACTGCGCTCATGCATTGGTCGGACCCAATTTCGTTAAAAAATCGCAAAATATGTAACTGAGAACTATTTCCCATTTACTTCTAAAGTACAGATACATTCTGATGAATCTCCCTTACAGAATGTTTAGAAAAGTGTTATTAGTTGTAAACTAATCCACGTTGGACAAAATAAAAGAAGAAATGAGGGAAAACTGTATTTGTAGTAAGGCATATTTTTCTAATTATAAGAAATAATATCACAAAAACGCAGGGTAAAGCATCGTGTTGTATTCTCCTTCGTAAATGCAAGAATAAGAATAAGTGCAATTACATAAAATTAAACTGCTTAAACCTCTTTATAAAGAAAAAACAATAAGTTATGCTTTTACTTTATTTTTTGAATTTCTCACTCAATATTTGGTCAAACAGTTACCATCATCTTCTCTTCTTAAAAAAAAAAAAAAAAAAAAGTCTTAATAATGCTTTGATACACTTCAGATTCACTGGAAATTCTAAAAAAGTATTTTTTCCCATTTATATTTAACTCACTTTGTCACTTAAAAATGTAAATCGGACGCAAATAAGTGCAGATATCAAAGTACTTAGCGCCACCCTCTTTTTTATCTAATAACATAACCCGACACACATACAATCAATAGAATTTCATAAAACATGACCATAAAAAGTTGTTTTCGATTAAAATATTTCATAAATGTGGACTAGGAAATGAAAGCTTTGTAAAAGGAAATCGGAAGCTTCAAAATTTGCGTGTCAAATCCGAGGAGAAAAACAATTTTCTCCATTTATGTTCTTCTATTCTGTTTTCTCCCTGTTCCCTTGGGTGTATTTCAATGAAAGCGCTTTTGTTTGAGTTACAAATGAGTAATGATATGAAAGAAGGGACAAGCATAATAACTGTTATTCATAAATGAGCAGATGCGAGTGACACCTCAAAAACTTTAGTAAGTGGTATTTTCCTTTTCTACATGGCGCTTACTTATTGCTGAGTACATCAATAATTGCATGAAATATTATGTTTAGAGCTGCAATTATTAAAAGAAAGAAAACAATGCTTAAAATGTTTCAGAAAATCTGACTAACAATGGGGTTGGAAAGACGTGAATATTTCAATCCCTATAGGCAATTTTCTGATTCTGACATTCCAAATAAATGGTTTCTCACTTTGATTTCATGATCATTCTCTGATACTTTCACATTCCCGTTTTTAATTTGGAGTGAATTTTACAAGAATGTTTAATCGAACAAGAACATTCTTTTAATTCGATAGCTACTAGGAAGCGAGTTAAAATTTGAATTGGGATTGCTATAAATAATTTAATTAGGTTTCAATTTCGATTGATGTAACATGCAGACAAAAAGTTTTAAGATTTAAATGTGTATAGAGATACGTTTTAGTAATAATGAAGATTACAAAATTACAGTATGATAAATATCGCTAATTTTCGCAATTAACTTATGAGAAATGCGTCGGGATAATATACTTTTGTTGTATATGCTTTTGCGAATTTAAAAGAAGGTGAACAACATAATACAAAGACCTTTCTGGGGAAAAGCATTATGCAAGCACTTGAAACATATTTAACTAAACACAGATGAGAATGGCATTTAATACAGAAAATGAGGAGATATTCATGTTAGTTTTTTTTTTTTTTTGGAAGCTATGGTGGAAAGATCAATATTTAAATTTATTCAACAAGAAATTGTAAGATGCATAAACTTAATCCTTCGAAAAATTAGTAGCCTTGTTTTTTTTTCTCGATAAAAAGCACCTTCAGAAATGGAATGGCGTCTAAGTGGGTATAAAATGGAGAAAGTAATATATATATATATATATATATATATATATATATATATATATATATATATATATATATATATATATATATATATATATATATATATACATTAACAAAAACAAAGTAGTTGAAAAATCATATGGAAAAAGAAAAAAGAAACTTTGCCACACAGTACAAAAGGCGCCTGTGGCAGCTCGCTCTTTTCTTTTTTTGAACAATTTCTACCACTGTGCTCTACTAAACTTTCATGGATTCAATAGCAAAGGAGAAAACTGATAAGAATTAGTTTAAAGGTTTCCAACAACATATTTTTGAGCCCTTGACCGAATAGTATTAATATACTTTCTTTAGAAACAAGCTTGAGTTGTGTTTATTTTTTTTTCATTTCAATTTAATCCCATGTTTTCTATCATTTTTAAAGTGACAGTTCTTTCAACTAACCATGAGATTATTTCTTAAACTTTCAGTAATATTGGACTCAGCTGATGAAAGTAAAACAGTTTGAGCGCTTAATTATTTTTCGTAAACCACTTTTACTTCCTTCTATATCTACTGCATACAAGAAAGTAGTCTGTGCATAAAAATTCTCGAATTCTGAAGTTAGTTTGCTGAACAGACCAGTTAATTTGACAATTTTGAAAAATATCAACCTTTGTGTGCTTGTGTGTGACTGATTTCTGTAGTTGTGCGTGTATTTAGGACATTCGAAAAACTATCCATTTCGAAAAACTATCAGAAGGACGCCCTATTTCTCATCATTAAACGCCTTCTAAAATTTTGTTTTAAGGGTTGCAATTTCAAAACATTTCCGGGCAAAAGAAAACGTTTCCGTGCATCCCTTTCTTCAATAACATCATCGAAACTCATCTACATGTCAGCTTATAAAATTTTGATTTGAAAAATTTGCCCACAAAGGGCCCCTGAACCTGACATCTCATTGATAGACACAGAGCGCCTACATCATTTTACCTAGGAGTGCACAGATTAATCAGCAGTGGCAATAAATTCGATGTAATTGGCTACTTTGTCGGTTAGTCGGTAGAAAAAATATTTTTAAGTGTCATTTTTTCAGTATACTTTCACCAAGAAAGTAGTAGCAGCGATTTTTCGCAGGTTTTATTTTACAATGCTATTGTTCGTGTTTGTTATTTCTGTCCAGGGACGTCATTTCAAGTTTTTCCAGGGGGTGGGGGCAAAGGGCAAAAACAATACAATTTCAACATTAAACAACAAAAACCACGCCCATTTACTTGTAAATACATTGATTTCTCAAAGTCAGGGGGGGGGGGCAATTGACCCCCCTGCCCCCCCTTAAATGACGGGCCTGTTTCTGTCTTAAACGTAAGTAGTTAGTTTTCGTATTTTGTAGTAACTTTATTTATCTCAAAAAATTGAGTTCTTGATTTTTTAATCTTTCAGAAAAAGTTGTGATTGATTCATAAAATAAATTAAACTGATGTGAATTTAAGCGGAAATTTTGATTCTAAAACGCAATATGCTAAACCTAATTTAAAAGAAGAAAGAGGTGAGAAAATTTTTGGGGGGTATTTTGCACTATTGAGCTTGGAGGGGGAGGGCACCATTGATTGTATCTGCAAATATTGTAGAAAAGAATAATTTTCTCTCTAGAAGGTTGCTATTTAGAATAATCGAGGCTCCACTTAAATTTTCACTGTTGCCAGGGAAAATTTCTTTTCCCGTATTTTCGTGTCTCATTTGAGTTTAAATAAATAAATGTATTACTTAAATTGTACGCGGCTCTTTTTGTGCAAGTCATTTTGAATCATGATGTATAAATAAAATGTATTATTCTCTTCGGTTTTAACAATGTCATTTGAAAACTTATATAAAAGAATGTAAAGAAACAATCTGAATCAAATATATATTTTTAATGCATACATTGGTTGGAGATTTGATTGTTAGATAAAACTAAACACTTAATAACGATTGAAAAGTGAACGAAAAAAAAAAAAATGCGTTAAGATAGAAGAAATCGAAATCATATTCGGCAAGAGCAAATAGAAGCGCTATTGAAGCATGCATAGGAATGAGAATGGAAAAACGAAAATGGTTGAAAGTCAGTTCAAAGCAAATGAGATGAGTTCAGTATAACATTGGGGGAGTGAGAGGGGGGGCAAAAAACGGAAATAAAGACTTCTTTGTCACTGCTTGTCTTTATTTGTTATCACGGCACTATCATTTTTTAACAATACTTGTTTGCAGTAAAAAGCGAAAGCTCATTCAGTAAAAAAGAACGAGTGAGAGTATGTGCAATGTTTCTTCGAGATGCAGTTGTATTTTATGATAAATACTGAATGCTATTCTGTCATGTCTTTTTTTTACTTTTTTTTTTGCAAAATAATTACAGCGAAGAAAGAAATAAAGCAGCTTCAAAAGTTCTGATTTTTTTTCCTAAAAGAAATAACGTTTTGTATAACCTGCGATATATTCGTTAAAGGCAAAAATATATAATTTGTTTACAAAACTAATTTTCAGCTTAACCTATTTGTGCCTAACGTCTTTTTAAAAGGACGCTTACAAATTTATCTGTAAATTTGTATGTAATTTAAATGCAGGATTTTTTTAAATAACTTTTCCAGTTCATTTAGCACCATTATAAAGATAGTTAGCCAAACATTTTGAAGAGATTCAATTATTGACATTAATTTGCTAAATGCAATCATCTTTTAAAAGTAGAGGTTTTTCCCGACCGACGTGGCGTCTGTTGTCCATATAAGAGGTTTCGACTGATGTTTTACCTGAGGTAGCGCTGAGGCTTTTTCAAAACACAATTGAAACTGAAAAAGTATATAATATGTAATTTTTGTCAATTTGGTATATGTTCTTTATCGTATATTTAATTTTATTTGCTAGCCTATCTATACAACAATGCTTGTTAAGTCAAAAGCTTACGTATTTATTTACATGACAAGATTGATCCTGCTGAAACTAAAATTTAAGACATCATTAAGATAATTCTAGAATATCTGGTATCAAAATCTTTTTAAAAACCCTACCTACAGCTATTAGGTAAAGCCTTTAAAAGGAATTAAAGTATTTTAATGTAGGTAGCGATTAGCTGCCTACATTATAGCCTTATGGGGAAATATATGGGGTGTTCCTATATAAGATTTAGTCTCTTAGAAAAAGGAAACATTATTTGATTCGCTAAAAAAAGTCATAAATTTAAATTTCCAAACCCGTTGCTATCGAAGACTACCCAAGTAGCATCAACTTATCGGATTTTGCTCGGCCGATCATCGAACTCTTCGTAAACTGATCCCGTAACGCACGATGACAGCGTTCCGATCAGAATCCGAGCACGGTTTTCGATGAGCTACTTTTCATCGGAAAGCGATATCCTTCCGATCAACTTTCCGGATGAAAATAATCCGAGCTATGTTCCATCGGAAAACGATATCCTTCCGATCAAGTTTCCCGATGAAATTCATGGGCACGGGACTGTTCTGCTCGTAAGTTGCTCCAAATCTCATCGTATTTCGAGCAAAACTCATCGGATTTTGCTTCTCGGATTCTGTTTGGCCGATGAGACATATTGGATCATCGGCCGATGAGAATTTCATCGGGTTTCGATGAATGGCCGATCATCGGCCGATGAGATGATGCTGCTAGGGTAAATTCTTAGTCCCAATGCACAAGTTCATTTACAATTTATCCAGAAGAAAGGGAAGGGAAGGATCTAAAGTTGTAAAATAGAAATTATGCTAGCAATTATTTCAACTGACCCTATAGATAATTATAACTCAAAAGCTGCCAAAATTCTGAAAAACTTCCCTTAGCATAGATCATTTTACTAATAGAATTGCATTAACTTACAGAATGGGCTTATAGAAGCGAGTTTAATTGCAAATTTAGATATTCTGCAAAACACAATTCATCTCTATAAATGCGATTGTAAAGCAAATCCTTAATTCCAAACCCCGCGTGGAATTTCCGACAACTAATGAAGACTTGAATTCCTTCATGTGTTCGAGTAAATTCTCGCTTATTACAATAGGAGGCAGGGAATAAGCAAAGTACATGAAATGTGCATTGCATTACTTGTGTTCTGTTTTAAAGACTATGGCTCCAAACTTGAAGTACAACCCTAAATTTTAGTTCTGCTAGGAATACGCTTTAGTACTTCGAGCATCAGCAAGTTCGTGCTGATATTACAGGCTCGTGTAATTTATAAAAGCTATTGCGAAAAAATACTATATTCTATCAAAATACTATGCATTTTTATATAGGTTATATATTAATTCATATAGCATGTATCATTGTAGATATCATTGATCAACTTGGCTAGTATTTTTGGAGCAGTGCATTGCAAAACATAAACTGTTGTTTGCACAGTATAATACTGACAGTTAAGGTTCCAGTTTAAAAATGTACAACGCACAGTATTTAAACTGTAAAATTAGCAATTTTACAGTTATTACTGTAAAACTAGCAATTTTAACAGTTTGTTATTATAAATTAGCTTTATACTTCTGTAAAAATAACATCAATCTTTTACAGTGTGGTTTTTAAAGTTAAAATATGGTTCCTAACTGCTAAGGATCGTTTCGCAGAATAATCTACAGTACAGAAGATGGGAGATGAATGTACAATGTACATAAGGAATGTACATTGTACATGCTAGTAAAAAATCTGTTACATACAATTACGTCTTTTTGATGATATTCTTTTTTAATAATTTATTTCGTGAAAGTGTGTGTTTGGATTACTGATATTACACATGGTGTTGTTTTCATCAGCCATAAGTGTCCTTTTATTTCGTTTTCTATTCATAAAATGATTTACTTGAGCTTTTGTTATTTTGCCTTCTAAATGAAAAAAAGTAGAATAATGTTTCTTTTTTTTTCATACACTTTGGAAGATAGGGTTTCAAATATTTGTTGCTGAGTTTTTATCTCGCATGAATTACCTACATATATCTTTTTATTTGTATTTATTTATTGTTTTGTCATTTTGTGTGTGTGTGTGTGTGTGTGTGTGTGTGTGTGTGTGTGTGTGTGTTTTATTTTTTTGAGGGAAGTTTAAAAACTCTTTCTAAACATTTCATAGAGTTTCGCAATGTAGCAAGGTTCTAACTATGTTACATTTCTAAGCAATATAGTTTGGGCTTTTAGTGATTCGTAGCGATTTTGAAATGCGTTTTGCCTATCAAAAAATATTATATTTATGATTTTTTTTCTTTTTTTAACTTTTCAAATTACATAAGTTTAAATTAAATGCATACGAAAAAAAACTTACTCTAATCTTTCACCTTACTAAGGTTTTATTAACTTCAATTAAAAATGGCTTTACTTCATCTTATTTTTTTTACTAGTATAATTCTACTTCTGTGTAAAATATTTTTTCTGCAGGAGTTCAGGCGAAATATATTTTATTTATGTTTCAAAGATCCTTAATACAGAAAAAAAGTTTCCCTTATTTCACTGCTTAAAGATCATAATAACCGTTTCTTCTCGTTTTTTCTTTCCTTAATCGTTTTCAAAACAGAACTTTTTAAGTCGAGTTCTTTTTTCGTCCTTAGTACTAACGATTCTTTTAGCCTAGTTTTTTCGTTATTAGAACATTTCATAAAACTATTCTTTGTCTTGCATCTATGTTTTTCTTAGACATATTGAATCATTTTTCTTTTATGAAAGAAAAAAAAATGAAAAATTGCTACTATTGCTTTGAAAAAGTTTTAATTCATACAGCTATATTTGAGGAATGTTTGTATTTTTTGCATTACAAAATTTAGCCCTTTGTCATAAAAAATGTCTTTTTTTCTGTAAGAGGTATTGAGTGGTCTTTTAGACAAAAAATAACTTTAGATCATTCAAAAGTCTTTCCTAAACACTACCCTTAACTCAACAGAAATAAATAATATCACCCAATGTGAATTTGTACAGTATTTTTGAGCTGTATTTAAATGAATATTTTTTCTTGAAATTATCGAAATAAACAGTAAAAATGAATAAAAAAAACTGTTTTGAAGACAACCAAGCATTTATTCTGACCTAAAAAAATAATATAAAAATAATTTATAAAAAGCATTAGAAAATGCATTTACAAATGTTTTTTCACTGTTGGTTAGACAATTAAGCATTTCATTACAAACTTGCTTAGGACAGCTTGAGATTGTTCTTATTTGTAAATAGCATGCTACGTCTTTATTTTTTTTTTATTTCACGTGATTCAATGTTGTACAGAAAGTGAGAGAAGGTCAATGTTAATTCCTCTTATTATTATTAATGGCCTTTTTATTTACTGAATTATGTGATGCATTCCTCTTAGTGTTTGATTTTTATAGCCGGGACATTGTAAGAAACATTTCGTAAAATATGTCTTGGGATGTTTGTAAGAAAGTTAACAAAAAAAAAAAAAAAAAAAAAAACAATTGTAAACACGAATAAAGTTGATTTTTTTTTACTGTTCCAACAACAGTTCAACTGTATGGCGTATTCACATATATAATAAAAGAAAATAAAACAAAACTAAAAGACCAAATTCGCAGGGACACTGCAGATTAGGGTGGGTCGAAAAAAGCTTTTTTTTTTTTTTCTGATTAATTTCTAATAGCACGGAAAACTTGCCCATGGGCATCCTAATAACGGGAAAAATAATAAAAAAAATAATTAATTACTGTTGTAATCGCGCAAGAGCTCTAAAGTTTAGAGAAAAAGAGAAAAATCTGTCATTTTTAAAGATGAATATTTTTTTCAAAAAATACTTTTTTAAATTTCTACTAGTGCGGAAAACTTGCGCATGGGCATCCTAATAACGTGAAAAATAATTAAAAAAAATAATTAATTACTTTTGTAATCGCGCAAGAGCTCTAAAATTTAGAAAAAAAGAGAAAAATCTGTCATTTTTAAAGATGAATATTGTTTTTCAAAAAATACTTTTTTAAATTTCTAATAGCACGGAAAACTTGCTCATGGGTATCCTAATAACGGGAAAAATAATTAGAAAAAATAATTAATTACTTTTGTAATCATGCAGAAGGTCTACAATTTCGATAAAAAAGGGAGAGATCTGTAATTTTTAAAATATATAATTATTTAAAAAACATTTTTTTTTTTTGTATTTAATAGTGTAAAAACTACTTTTGTAGTTATAGAAATTGGTTTAAAAAAGCTTGGGGTACATTGCCGTTCGTTTGAATTTGCACAAAAACCCTAAAAATCCCCCTTTTTTTTTTTTTTTTTGGAAAAAATCACATATCGCAGCTTATTGCACATTTTAGCATATTTTTTACAGATTCTAAAATAACTCTAAATCAAGTCCCACCCACATCCTGCCCAATCAACCAGCCATTTTGGGTGTGCTTACTTATACCCTTTGAATTCTGACTTCGAATCAAATTTTTGCATTAAAGATCTTGATTTTAAGGTTGTCTTAATAAAACCCTCTCGGTTTTCATTCCCGCAAACTTTAGTAGCAGCCTCTGTAACTAGTGTTACACACTAGGGTGGAGCGAAAAAAACAAAGTTTTTATTTTCGAATCGTAATAGTGCGGAAAAGTTGCGATTGGTGAAGAGTTACATAACAAAACAAAAATTTTTGAAATCGGATAATATCTTCCGTTCCCGCAACGAGCCTGAAATTTTGAAAAAATGAAAATTTTCATGTGTTTTTAGCGATTTTTTAAAAGTTTTGTTTTAATGTTTTATTTTAATGCTCTTGGACGGAAAAGTTACGTTTGGTGAAGCCTTCTGAAATTTTGAAAAATATATTGAAATCGAATAATACCTTCTGATACAGGAACAAGCCAGAAAAACCAAAAAATTATAAAATTTCAGCTTTTTTTGGGGTGATGAAAAAAAATAAAAAAAAATATGTTCTCATTTTTTTTTCTTTTTTACCCGGTATCATAGTGTAAAGCCTTTTAAAAAGCACTATATTACTCTTAAACATTAATTTTTTTCTTGATTTTTCAGGTATCTTCTAAACATGCAAAACTACCATTTTTTACAACAATGAAACATTTTCAAATAATCGAAAGTTATAAATTTTTTTCCAAAATTTCTGCAACCCAGTACAAAAATCCACTAAATAAAACACCCACTCCAAAAAAAAGGCTGATTTTAATCACTAAACTATAAACAATTTTAATACCTAACTAATTATATACAGTTTCTTTATCCCCTTTTGTAGTCTATGCCTTCTATAATTATGTTACCTAACTTAACTGACTACCCACAGAATCCTTTAACATTAATTTAATTAGAAACTAATTTTAAAATTAAAACTTCTTTAAAATTAAACCTAGTTAGGTTAGGTAGTGTATAGAATGAGACTGCAAAATGCAATTAAAAATTCAGAAACTAACATATAATGAGTTAGGTATTAAAATAGTTTATCGTTTAGGGATAAAAAAATATTGTTCATCTTCTGAGTGAGTGTTTTGTTCAATGGATTTTTGTACTGAAAAAGTTAAACAAATTTAATAATTAGGTATGGGTAAAAAATTTTATGTAAATGTTATCTATTATTTTTTGCTTTTTAGTTGCTTTTAGTTTGCTTTAAGGTTATCTTGGTGCCTACAGTAACACAGTCCCAGGCAAAGTGGGGCAAGGTGTAACAAAAATTAAGGATTGGAAAGCATTTGACAAGGAGAGGGCACTACTGTCCCACACACCCCTATTAGCCTTATGAAAAAAATGTTAAAACAAGTTATCATGATAATTGAACATTTGAAACACGATTGCAGAGAAACTTGTGCTTAAAAGGTTACTATAAGCATCTCGGTGATGATTTTGGAACATATTTCATATGAAAGCCATAAATATAAGGAATGTATTAGTGTAGAAGACAAAACAAATTTTATATTTTGTTGATTTCTAATTTTTCATACACAAAATTATTTTAAAATAAATAATTAAACTTAAGTTTAAAAAACTAAAAAATACGCTTTTAGAGTTAATCAAACTATAAAGCTTTAAACCATTTCAAATTATAAGTTTACATGCACCTTATAATACAGCAACATGTAATATAGTTTTGCCTTTAGTACTAATAATAGCATTCAATAACATCAACATGTAATAATATAGTTTAGCCTTTAGTATTAACAATAGTATTAAATATATCACTTTTGTATTTTTAAAGAACGTGAATTTTATCTTTTTATGCAGAGTTACATACATACTGACAAACCCACATGTGAAACTAGTAAAAGCGTATTAAAAACAAAACCGCCATTAAAAAACAACTGGGAGCTAAACAGAAAAAAATAACATTTACATACAACTTCATACCCATACCTAATTATTAAATTTGTTTAACTTTTTCAGTACAAAAATCTATTGAACAAAACACTCACTCATAAGATGAACAATATTTTTTATCCCTAAACGATAAACCTCATTTAATACCTACCTCATTATATGTTCGTTTCTGAATATTTAATTGCATTTTGCAGTCTCATTCTATACACTACCGAACCAAACTAGGTTTAATTTTAAAGAAGTTTTAATTTTAAAATAAGTTTCTAATTAAATTAATGTTAAAGGATTCTGTGGGTAGTTAGTTAAGTTAGGTAACATAATTATAGAAGGCACAGACTGCAAAAGGGGATAAGGAAACTGTATATAATTAGTTAGGTATTAAAATTGTTTATAGTTTAGTGATTAAAATTAGCCTTTTTTTTGGAGTGGGTGTTTTATTTAGTGGATTTTTGTACTGGATTGTAGAAATTTTCGAAAATATTTTATATCATTCGATTATTTGAAAATGTTTCATTGTTGTAAAAAATGGTAGTTTTGCATGTTTAGAAGATACCTGAAAAATCAAGAAAAAAATTAATGTTTAAGAGTAATATAGTGCTTTTTAAAAGGCTTTACGCAATGATACCGGGTAAAAAAGAAAAAAAAATGAGAACATTTTTTTTTAATTTTTTTTCATCACCCCAAAAAAAGCTGAAGTTTTATAATTTTTTGGTTTTTCTGACTTGTTCCTGGATCAGAAGGTATTATTCGATTTCAATATATTTTTCAAAATTCCAGAAGGCTTCACCAAAGGTAACTTTTCTGCCCAAGAACATTAAAATAAAACATTAAAACAAAAATTTTAAAAAATCGCTATAAACACATGAAAATTTTCATTTTTTTCAAAACTTCAGGCTTGTTGCGGGAACGGAAAATATTATCCGATTTCAAAAATTTTTGTTTTGTTTTGTAACTCTTCACCAATCGCAACTTTTCCGCACTATTACGATTCGAAAATAAAAACTTTGTTTTTTTCGCTCCACCCTATTACACACCTCTCCACTGAATGAGTGTGGCAGGGAAATTTCAAGTAATCAAATTCTGGAAGGGTTTTTTCTTTCAATAGGGTTGAAATATTTTCTGTAGACATATTTGACAGAAGTGGTGAAGGTGTCAGCTTACAATTTGTCCAATCAATTAGTTCAGGATAGTCAGTGGCTTCAAAGTTAATTGAAGAAAGCTTGAAAGCTCTAATGTGGCCCACTACTGGCTTTCAGTATCTTCCTGAAGCCCAACTCTCTAATGTGCTATCTGTTATCCATTATCATCGCCAGCATGAGAATCTCTAGATGGCAGAAGAAAGAGTTTCTCTGAATGACTGGATCGATTTTTTTTTTTATGTTGTCCGGAAAATGTCTGGTAATTTGAATGATCTTTAATACGTGCTTCGGACCATCTTTCACAGTGTTGTGTACTTTAATATTGAACTAAACAGGAACGTAGGTCTTTACAATGTAATTTGCAAGCTTCTTCATTTCGCTTGTCGGACTTATTTGGGAAACATAAAGTCTTAACACCCAGTTTGCACAAGTTAACTATCTGGAACGGCTGAGGGGTCCAGGATTTTTAGCTGCTAATTCTGGATCACAGCTTTCTGTGCTGACTGCTTGAACAATGTCTAAAAGATATTTCTAATCTTTACTGAGGTCATTTTTATTTATTGTGATGGTAATACATTCATGTATAGAAAGTTTTTCTCTTTTTTCTTCTCTTTTAGCCAGTTTAACTGTCTCTTTTCTATCCAACGTTTTTCCCGTTATTAGGATGCCCATGCGCAAGTTTTCCGCACTATTAGAAAGTATTAAAAAAAATATTCATCTTTAAAAATGACAGATTTTCCTCTTTTTTTCTAAACTTTAGAGCTCTTGCGTGATTACAAAAGTAATTAATTATTTTTTTAATTATTTTTCCCGTTATTAGGATACCCATGAGCAAGTTTTCTGTGCTATTAGAAATTTAAAAAAGTATTTTTTGAAAAAAATATTCATCTTTAAAAATGACAGATTTTTCTCTTTTTTCTAAATTTTAGAGCTCTTGCGCGATTACAAAAGTAATTAATTATTTTTTAAATTATTTTTCTCGTTATTAGGATGCCCATGCGCAAGTTTTCCGCACTATTAGAAATTTAAAAAAGTATTTTTTGAAAAAAATATTCATCTTTAAAAATGACAAATTTTTCTCTTTTTTTTCTAAACTTTAGAGCTCTTTCGCGATTACAAAAGTAATTAATTATTTTTTTTATTATTTTTCCCGTTATTAGGATGCCCATTGGCAAGTTTTCCGTGCTATTAGAAATTGATCAGAAAAAAAAAGCTTTTTTCGACCCACCCTACTGCAGATACGCGTTTCGGCGTTTCAAGGAAAGCCTTTATTCAATGCACAAAGACACAAAATTTGCAGCAATGCAATTTTAATTGAAGCATATGTAATGCATTTAATTTAAAGTAAATATATAGGGGAAGTGAAAATTCAAATATCGAGACTTAACAGGAAAACACTTTAGAGCTGAGCGAGCATTCATTACCGTATTTAAGTATTAATTGTTTCGTACAGTTCATTAATCTGTTTCTGTATTTTTCAAGACTCCAATATTGCGCAAATATATCTTTTTAAGAGTTAAAGTATTTTTATGAGCTGCATATAACTATCGAGAAACTAAGGGTAAGAAGGTTATGGATCAAATGTATTTTATCACACTCTGAGACATATTTTTATGAATTGCATTTGTTTTCTTTGTTAATCAAGAATGATTTAAATTCACGAATTTTTGTTCAGTATGTAATTGGACAAAAGATTCGAAGAATTTACAACAAAAAAAATCATCTATAGTAAATTTCCATTGTTAATGTGTTTAACAAATCATCAAATACAGTAAGAATGACTTACGTAGCATGCTTTGCAAAAAAAAAAAAAAAAAACAACTATTTAAGCGTATTGAAAACGCAATTGTTTTTATATTTACATAAAGCTATTAGGAAACTTGAAGTTAAAAATGCTAGACAACGTGTCCAAAAGTACAAATAAAATGTTTAAAAAGAGTTAGAAAACTCTAGCAAATAGCTATTTCGGGGCTATTATAAAAGATCATCAGTGCTAAAAGATGATGGTTCACTGATACCAGTCAAGTGACCCAGGAATACGACAAACGCTAGGGTAAATAAACCGAACAGAAGGAGTAGGTACGCAGAAACTATTACGTCATGGGTTAAACACGACAACAACGTAACAAAGATTACTTTACATACGTAAAAGTTTTTAAATAAAAGATTTCCAAATGATAGGGAAAGGAGGGGTGCTAGACAGATCATTGACAACTAAATCAGAATTTTTCCAGATATAATAGGATTCCCAAAAATCTAAATCAAAAATCAAAGAGCAACTATGGATAATTTTTGCAGAGGAAACATCAAAAATATGGCCACATGACCAACAGTGTTGGGCAATGAAAGAGGCGTTTGAAATCCTGTTTTTTGACACAATTTTCATGTTCTTTAACATGGAATTTTAGAGCACGTCGTGTCTCTCCTATATAAGTTAATTTACACTGGCATGAAATATTATAAATACCCCATCTATCAAGACCCTGAACTAGATGTTTGAGTTGCTAAAATTGTACTTCATTCACTGGAGAAAAGGCGACAGAAAAATTGAACCTTTTTAAAATTCTGGCAATCTGAAAGCTGATTCTAGTTGTTCTTCGATTTTTGATTTAGATTTTTGGGAATCCTATTATATCTGGAAAAATTCTGATTTAGTTGTCAATGATCTGTCTAGCACCCTTCCTTTCCCTAACATTTGGAAATCTTTTATTTAAAAACTTTTTCGTCTGTGACGTAATCTTTGTTACGTTGTTGTCGTGTTTAACCCATGACGTAATAGTTTCTGCGTACCTACTCTTTCTGTTCGGTTTATTTACCCTAGCGTTTCTCGTATTCCTGATGGTTCACCGACACCAGTCAAGTGAACCATCATCTTTTAGCACTGATGATGGGGCTTCTTTTATAATAGCCCGAAACAGCTATTTGTTAGAGTTTTCTAACTCTTTTTAAACATTTTATTTGTACTTTTGGACACGTTGTCTTGCATTTTTAACTTCATTAATTGTACAAAGTTTTCGGCTGCTTTTCTTACAAATATTAGGAAACTTATTGGATTTAGATCCCTCTTATTATATGCAGTTCCTTCAAGCATTCCAAGTATTCCTCTTGTTATAAAATAGTGTAAATCATCACTTAGATATTGAAGTTATTGCTTGAATCAACTTTTAGTATCTGAAAATCCTTAGAACAATTTTTTTCTTCGAGAAAACTTGCAATATTTTAATATACTAAAATTTCCTATATTTCATACAGTATACATTCTATCATTACAGCTAATTCAAAAAGAATGTATAAAAATATTTTTGGTAAAACTAAGCATCATGATTTCAGTGCATAATTAACCGTTTTAAATTCTACAGTCGAAAAATAAGTGAATCTAATTATTTTTTATTAGCTTTGTTTATCAGATTCTATGCTTTTATATTTAAAAAAATTGCTATTAAATTGAAAACAGTAACGTATTACCTAATTTGTTGATTAAATACTTTTAGAACTATTTTATAACTCTACTACACAGAACCCTTTTTGTTAAATGTTTGTTAAAAGCTACAAACTTGAAAATAACTTTGTCACACATTTAGAATAACTATACCTATTTAAGTACAACATTTAAACTACAAGCAAGGTCAATATTGAGAAATCAAAACACAAAAAAAAATTCTGCAAACGATTTAGAGATACGTTATTTTTTTTAATAAATTTGAAATTCTTCGTATTATTTTTTCCCTTCGACTTTTTTGAATAGATCGTCTGCTTTGCGTTTAAACCTTCTGAAATGTTAAATCGAATCTCTATCTCTTCTCTCTCTACTAATAATAAAGCTGAAGGTTTGTCTCTCTGTCTTTCCTTCTGTCTTTCCTTCTGTCTGTCTGTCTGTTACGCGCGTAGCGCCAAAACCGTTCGGTCGATTTTCATGCCACTTGGTACAAAATTAGTTTGTAGCATGTAGTTTTGCACCTCGAAGCGATTTTTCAAAAATTCCATTTCGTTCTTTTTCTATTCGAATTCTTAGCGGAAATTCGATAAAATAGGGAAGAAATATTTCACACACATTTTCAAGTCTTATGTCATTCGAAAGCTTGAAATTTTCTGCACAAAATGAATTTTTTTCGAAGTTTCTACGATCATCAGGAGAGCTGTAACAATTGTTTTCAGAATCCCGAAATTCAAGGCTTACCTTCAGTAAAGCAAGCCAAACGATACTAAAATGGTTGAGCTTTAGAATAAAATTTGTTTAAAAAGAGGATAAAATTAATTATTTTATCCATGGAAATCAACTTTTCATGTTGTTACTATGGTTACGTGTTCATACTTATTTTTGTTTCTTTCTTTTTCCAGGGTTGCCAGCGTCAATCTTCGTAGGCTACGGCCAGACGTAGTATTTTTGATTCTACGGTAGTATTTTTTCGGCCCAAATAAGGAGCGTAGCATTTTTCTGGCAACCCTGTTTCCAATACACTAATGTCTTAATTAAAAGATTTGGCGGATTTTTTTTTTTTTTTCATTTTTATAGATTTCGCATTTCAGCAACATTGATTTTGGCAACGTTTGGAAACAGTAGTATTTTGTAATATTTTGTTTAGAGGAGGCGTAGTATTTTTTTG
Organism: Uloborus plumipes; assembly: GCA_038373865.1. Lineage (NCBI taxonomy): Eukaryota > Metazoa > Arthropoda > Arachnida > Araneae > Uloboridae > Uloborus > Uloborus plumipes. The sequence continues at coordinate 199,423 of JAXGGA010000291.1, forward strand.
TTCCAATTCTCTGGCAACCCTGTCTTTTTCCCGGTGAAGATGCTTTGGGACCCTGCTTGGCGCGTTTTCAAAACGTCAACTACGCAAAATAGCTAGGGTTACCACGCTTGGCGCGCCTATCGTTCATTTCGCGAGAAAAGGGTACCTAAAGCACAGATTAACGAAATATCGTATCAATTGCGATATTGCATCGTTTTTTTAAAGTGTTTCATTTCGGAAAATGTATTGTTTTGTTTTTTAAGCTAGGAAAGAAAACTTTCTTCTTCTTTTAAACTTTGGTAAGATTTCTGTTGGTTCCTGTTATCAACAAAATTGTTCTTATTTTCTCTTTTGGCTTATTTTTGTCCATCTCCCTTGGGGTTGCATTCGAATGTTCCAAGGGGGTGTTTTACCCCATTTATCGGGTAAATCAGTGTTTTCAATGCAAGGGGATATGAATTGGTTAACAAAAGTGATATGAATTGGCGCGACCACTTGGCGATATATCGCCAAGCTTTTGATCGCCAAGTATTTGACGCCAATTGGCGAAATTTTTTTTTTTTGATTTAGGTTCAATTTGGCGCTGTTGGCGATATTTTGCGAAAAATCCACTGAATGATGTTAAAATCGATGATATTTAGGAGATTAATCATTGTAAAACATTTTTTTTGCATTGTTTCGTGGCAAACTAGGGATATAAATGTTTGAACTGTTATCTTGCTCACTCCAAGCACTATTTTAGCACTTAAGGCATCTACTAAGAAATTTACACGTAAAAATAAGTAGCGTGGGGTCCATACCAGATTTTTATATCATACTTTGAAGAGCATTTTTTTCTGCGATATCAGTTATTTTACAAATGAACTTTTAATTTTATACCACGGGCAAAGCCGTGCGGGTATCATTAATAAAGAAAGAAAACTATAATTGCTGTTGACTTTCTGTGCCCGTTTTGATCTAAATTCATACCCTGTTAAAGAACGAAAATTAAAATTGGTAGTAGAGTGTTTACATTCTGAATTTCGGCAAGATATCAATGTTTTACAGAAAGGCTTAATTTTTACGTTGAAACTGAAAATAATAACTGTATGAGAGTAAACTTTTGTATTAATGTTATTGGTATTGTCATTCCTGCGAAACTGAACTACAAAGATGGAAATACCAATTACTGTCTAACATTTTTTCGCGAAACCTCCGTTGAATCTGCGCACGCGCCAAGTCTCCTCTGACTCTCTCGAAATAGGGGGGAAATGCAACGAGGAAGTAGCAAGCGAACAAAAACTGAAGGCATTGGGAAGTGCGCATCCTAAACCTATCTCCCCTTTTTCGAATGGAAGCGTTCGTGGCTGCCAGGCGCACAATACGCAAACAGACAGTAGTTATTACTTTTTTACTTCCTTGGAAGTAGTACAGGAAGTAATGTTTTCTCGAAAAGATTTGCATTCAACTGCGGCCTAAATTTCTACTTTACTCATTCTCGAAGGAATGTCTTTTTTTTTTTTTGGCGCATCCGACCGTGCATATACGTACGTACAAAAGTATAAGCAACTAAAATGCCCTTTTTTTCTTATTATCGAGTTAATTATCACGAGTTGTCTCGTGATACGTACGAATCAGGTATAAATCAAAATCCCTACAAAAGAGAAATTTTATGGTTTTAAAGTTTAATTTAGGCCTTTTCAAATTTCGTAAAATTTTAGCCACTGTAAGTAATAATGTAAGTATTCCACTTAAGGCTATGGATCTACACATGAAAAAAAAAACATACAAAATAGCACTAATTACCAATCGCGCAATAACATACAAATTTCATTTAGATATGATTAGCGAAAAAAATATCGTCGGTTTATATACTAAAGTTATTCCATGCTTGTGCCTATGCTTAAATTATATCCACTGAATTACAGTTACACATTTTATCTTGAAATTCAAGTAAAATTGCAGTATCCTCACGCATAAAATAGTTTAAAAAAAAACAACCGAGTTGAATTTAAGTGCATACCGTTGGCGGAAACTTCTGATTTACAACATTTATATGAACTAGACTTTAATCAGTCTTTCAGTCACATTTTATAGAATTAATAATAATTAGAGCTAAATACCAGTGGTCAATTTACGCTTGCGAAACTGATGGCAGTGATATATATTTTAAAGTGCATCTTCTGTAAAATGTGTCACCGCTGCTGGAGGAATATAATTACACTGCTATTCATCACTGTCTGCTGTAGACAGCACATTATTGCTAACTGCTAAACGTAGTAATTATTTGGCCAGCGTTTGTCCTTGTCGCTATAATGAAACACTAAAGAAATTAGCAAATGTATATCTACATCCCATATCTTTGCGTAACAGCAGAGAATTAGCATGCCGCGAAATGTTTCATGATTAAGGATTACCTTATATGGACTTTACTAATTTATTTTGACACATCCTTAAGATAAGTTTAAAAAAAAATGTTTATTAAGTGCTGTACTCTACAAGGAATCAGAAGTTTTATGTTTTTGTTTTTATTTACCTAAACGTGATAACACAATTATGTATCATTTATCATGTTTTAAAGTACTATTCGTTATGGGAGCTTTGTGTTTCCTCGAAAGAAAAGTTGTGTCGTTATAAATTGCCTAAAATAGTAATTTGTCAAGCAAAAAAGAAAATATTTTTGAAATTCAAACTATCTTCATAACTAGCATTTTAATATTAATTCTGAGTTCCCGGCTAGGGTGGCAATATGAAAATTGGCCATTTGTTGTGCAATACTCGGGAATTAAAATGCTTAGTCTCTGTAAAAAATTACCCTTTTCACAATATCGATAACACAATATTGACAACATAATTTATTCATGATTTTTTATAGTTTGCTTTTTGATTCATAACAGCAGTTTTTTGTGACACGAGATTTGTGAAAAAATAATCTCACCATGTAAAGATATTGCGAACCCTTTGATTGAACCATCAAACTCGGACTCGTTTATAAATACACCAATAAAGACTGCCATTGAAAAAACTATCGAAATACGCTTACTAAATTTGTGGGTCCGAAAGTCATATGGTTGGTCTCTAAATAGCCTATACTGTTGTTCATGAGACTGTGTAACCTTGCTCCCCATTTTGTGGAAAAGGAGACAATTCGCAATGACATCTGAAGAAAGTTTGATACAGCTAGTGTCGTTCTGTGATAGCGAAAAGGACGGTGTTGCAAAACAAGTCTACTGTCTTAGAAAAGAGCAAATAGTCTGTATACGGGTATTCCTCGATACGTCTATTATCATAGAATACCCGTGCATAAAACAAGAAAAAAAAGTCGTACAAAATGTACATTAGAAATCGATTCATTTTTATTTCAATACGTATGTATATGTCATTGTGTCTGTACGAAATATAGTTCTTTTAAACATAATTATCTCTACACCACAAGTTATTGCATAACTTCTTTTTTCCTTTAACGATGTATAAAACTAAATTTATGCAAATAAAATTCAAGTTAATACGGCAACATGAACTGAACTCGATACAGTCCCAACAAATTTCCATAAAATATGAATTTATTTTGTAGCCACTAGAAGAGTAGAATTCTTGCTTCCGCTGCTCCAGAAAAGGAATCGGTCCAGAATGATATGCTAATCAAGCCACTTTTGCTGGAGAAAGATTAGAAAGAGACGAATCTAGCCATGACAAAAGAATAGTCTTCTGGGAAACAAAACTGTAAATTAAAACCGCTTATGGGCGCTTTCAGCAATTCCGCTCCAAAGAAAAGTGACTTAATGGGAAAAGTTATGAAACAAGTTTATTCTACGCTGTGGAGACGAATGCAAATTACTGTAAAAGATAAAGGCAAAACAGTTTTAGTTTTTGTTAGGAAACTGTTGTTATATAAGTTTACATGGTGCTCAAAGATTGTTTTTAAATTAACTTTTGTACAGTCATATTTTGTAGAAACGAAAAGAAGACGTATTGTGGAATGTAATAGGGAAGGACTAATCTATTATATGGCGATGTGAAATTATCTTCTACATTTTCTAGTAAAACTTGAGATTTAGTTTTTAACTGAAGAATTATGCATTTAAAAATTTTAAATGTGTCAAAATAAAATGGAAAACTTTTGAAAATTTGCGGATTTATATTTATTTAACTTTTAATTTAATTTTCTTTTGTTGTCTTTCAAAGTTATTTACTTCATAATTATTTTAAAAAACCTATATAGAGGAAAAATGGTTGGAAGAAGTAACAATTCCCTTAGAATGTTTTTTAATTATGAAATTATAACTTTGGGGTTTATTTTTAACCTTTAGGAACCGGGCGGTACACATGTTGTACCATAACTCTCTTTTTTTTAGAGGACAGGGTTGGAATTTTCACTCGAACCCTTTGTTGCCGGGGATTTTTTCAAGGTTTCATACGTCTGGTACGACAGTTTATACCTCTTTCAATGGAAAAGAAATATGTGGTTCAACTGTCGTACTACATGGATCCAAAGAAAAATTTCTGTATGAACAGCCTGGATCCAAAAAGTTAAAACAATAAACACATTTACTGTAACCCACTGGGGAACCCCAGGTTCAAATTACGGCTCTGGCATGGATGTACTGTCTCTCTAACCATTTCCAGACCCTGTCCTTGCTTTGTGTGGATGTTTGTGCGTGCTGTGAATGGATGCCTGCTCCATAAACGGATATTATGTTATGTGTGTTGAACTAAACCGGACTTCCACCTTATTGGTGCTCATAAAAACGGATGCCGTACACTATTCCTTCTTTAATCGGGTAGATGCACCTCGTGTTCGAGTATCCGAATGGTATAATTAACAAAAAAACAACAATTGTACCCCACGGAATGGTTGGCACATTAGGTTTGAAGGTACAAGATTTTAAAGAAACTTGGTTGCAACTGTTGGAGTAATTTTTATTTAATTTAAACCCAAGCATGTTTTTGACTCTTCTAATATTAAGATCACAACCGTTCAAACCCCTCCATTATTTTAGTTAGGAACTCGTTCTCTCGACTTTTTAACAATGAATTAAACACATAACAGCTCATTGTATGAAAATAACAATCAAAGCTAATACGTCACTTTTGAAGCTTAATGCTTTAAATCATGAAGATAACTTTTTGTGTACAAACAGTAAATGTTGATTTAAAGAAATTTTCGCTAAAAAAGAAAAAAAAAATCTTTATAAATAAATGAGTTTGATACCTGATACGAAATAAAGTATGGTCTCACTTGAGAAAAGACATGAAATAAAAAATAAGCTTTAAATTTTTTTAATACTTGCTTACATAATTTAAACTTAGAAACGCAATTTTGATAACTTATAAGTAGCACATAGGAAAAGACTCAAGCTCTTACAGCAGCGATAAGAATATAATTATTTTTGTTAAAAACGAAACTTTATTTTTTGCCATTTCTTAAGTTTTTACGGATGCACACACAAAAACTAAAGTTCAAAAATATCTAAAAAAGGGTTTTTTCATCAAAACATAAGTACAAAAACTCTTATAAATTTTAATAGAACAAATTGACATCAACTTTTGAGGTCTCATATCTTTTTTTCTTTGATTTCACGTTGAATGACGTACACCTTTTTGATCTGCAATATCCCCTTGAAACTGGTTTATCTCAAAAATAAAAATAACGTTTTTTAGTTAAGAAAAGTGTGTTCTTTCCAATGATGTAAAGAAAATTGAAATCCAAGATGACCCTTTTGAGATATTGCCCTTTGAAGTTGAGACAAAATTGAGAAAAAAGAAATTTAACTGGAATTTCAACTAGCATAATTCAGCAATTATTTGAGCTATCGAGATGCCACTTGCACACTAGGGTGGGGCGAAAATTAAAAATTTTTTCAGATCAACTTCTAATAGTTGCCAAAAGTTGTCTTTGGTGACAGTTAGCTTCTGTGCAAAATTTGAGGAAAATCGGTAAATATCTTCAGGGGGCGCTGCGATCGCGAAGTTTTTATCATAGCTCTTTTATGGGATTTTACGGTTAAAATATGAAAAACAATGCCGTTAGGTAATCTCATTACATTTTTTTACTCATAAAATATATTCATGCATTCAAAATATATGAAATAACTCACAAAAATTATTTTATATGAAATATTAAAATTTCAAGCATCTTGAAAAGAAACAAAAACGTGAAAAATACTGATTTTTAGGACAATATTAATTTAAAAGTGGCAAATTTTTACAAAATGCGACAGAAAAATTATGAAAATGCAAACATATGACAACATTAAACAGCTTTACTTAAACATACATGGAATATATTTCTAAAAATATGTACAAATATACACAACATACATGATACGAAAATTTATTGCGTCGCAGTTTGAGCTTTTACAAAAATCTTTTTTACTTTCGAAGAAAGTCAGTTTCTTTCTAACCTCTAAACGTGCATCCCTCGTCTCTATTCGACTTCTAGTCAGTGATGCAGCAGTCACCAACTTTACGCTGGGTTCCACGGATTGAGTATGAGTATGAGTATGACAAATAAATGGCCACATGTTTCGAAGAAAATGGGGAACATCTCCAGTTGTTACTAAGTCATGGAGCTCGTCTTCAGCTGGCATTATTTTTGTAGGAGGTTCTGTTATGAGCACGTTTTCACACTGCCAAATTGATCAAGTCTACATAGTCGGAATAAAAGTTAATCTCAAAAATGATAAAAGTGCGGATATCGTTATTATACACACAGAATTGATGTCTTTTACTCTTAAAATCCGACAAGCAACTGACTGTCGTACATGTGACTTCAATCATCATTTAACAGTCAGCAAAATATTTTTAGTATATGCAAAAACGAAAAAAAAAAAGCGCTCTTTCTGAATGACTGGATCGATGACATGTAACAGGTCGTCTGATGGTAAAAAATGCAATTGATAAATAACTTGCCACAAGTTTTGAGCACCATCCTGGCATGATGAGTTGCACTTCTTTAGAAACCAAAGCAAAGCGCATTAACTTAAATAATGACTGAAACAAGCATTTTTAGGTTTGCTGTCTGATATTCTGTGCCGATGTACAAGCGCAAATTTGACAGGCTGCCATAAGCCATCTAGAATGACTCCAGGAACTAGGTATTGTTTAAAAAAGATGTATGGAGCAGTTGCCCACAAAAAACTTCTTCAAATATTTCCAGTAAATATTTCGAGTCTGTTCTTAGGTCAGCTCGGTAGATAATTGGCATATTTTGAGTATTGCTCTCAACTGCCTTATATTACACTATAGTTAGGGATTCGCAAAGTGTCAACATTTTGCCAATAGTACTGCTGAACCCTCGAGGACCAGTTGTTCGTCCATCTAAGTATTCTACTAAGTGGCAAAGAAGTTATTCACTACCTTGAAGCTGGCATGTTAATCACTGCAATGGTCTATTAAAAATGTTTCAAGACTTTATATTATTTAGTCACCTTTGCTTAGAACAGAACCTTCTATACGATGGGATAAGGCTGAATAAGTAAAAGTGCTCTTTCATAGCGTTGTCGCTATTTTAAAATTTCAATAATGAAGTCATTTTGCAGATTTTCTGCCGTTATCTTCAAGTTGAAGAAGAAATTTAGCAAAAAGCTGAGAAATTTCTCCACTTTTTCTGCAGAATTTTTATAAAAGCACATAAGTCTGCAATGCACATAATTTCTTAATCACGTAATTAGTTTCGTGCGAAAATGTCGAGTTTTGAATCGAATATGCAGAATTTGCGAGAGATCTCTATCTGCTTCTCATTAAAAAAAAAACTACTGATTCTTACAAAATTTAAATATACCTGGGAACAAAAGCAGTTTTCCCCAACTACTGTAACTTCAAATCGTAACAACCCTCTGATTGAAGCACTTTTGCTAAATCAGCCTTATACCATTGCGTTTATAATATTTTCATCTACATTTTCATGTACAACATGTTAGGAAACTCGATGAGGTTGGTAAATATAAGTGGGATCTTAGACTATAAAGTTAATCACTGCTGCCATCATTGACCGTAAGTGGAATGGAAGCGAGGGAGGGTTTCATTCGTGCACGTTTAGAGGCTCGAAAAGAACTACCTTTCTTTGAAAGTACAGAAGACTTAAAAAAATTTTATTTTTCGCCCCACCCTATTGCACACCTTTCGGACGAACTATCAGGCTACAAACGAGGAAAGAATTAGCTTCAGAAAGTCATTCTCTCAGCAGATACAAGCTGATACCGTATGATCAAAATTTACCAAAATACGACTTTTTACCAACTTTGGCAGCAAATTGCAAAAAATCTACAGTGTATAGAGCTTTTGTTACACAAGTAGGCTATTCTATCCTAAACAGTGATCAGAATCGTCAAATTTGAGCCTGATAATCGTCTTAGGTCGCGAGCAATAAAAGCACAAACTTGACGATTTGGTCATTTTTTTCAAGACACGAAAAAGAGGCCTTTTTTCAATAATTTTTATTGGCTAAACCATAAGGCTTATAGAGCTATAATTTGGTATGGTTTCATGCAATTCTTATATGTACATCCAAAAAAATTTTCATCAAAATCGGAGGTGGTCGAGTGGGGACGCCTCGTACACTTGACATGGAATGACCCTGTAGTGTGTGAGACTGAGCTTGATTTCAAAAATATCTGCTTCAGTGATAAATCTAATGAAAACATAATATGCTTTGACCTTAAACTGGGAGTAGCGTATCCGATGTTATGCATCAAATTTGTTATGGAAATAATTGATGTTTATATATGAACATCATAAAATATCTGATTTTCTTACGAAACTTAAACATAGTTTATGGCAGTATATTAAAATTTTACATAGTGAAAAATAATTTTTTATGCTTTGATTGTAGTGTAATCATACAGGTGTTTCAACAACGAGTTTTTGAAATTAACACTCAATTCAACCAAAAAAAAAACATTAGCTCTCTGTTTTTACATAAAATTCGATTAATTATCGAAATAACATATACTTAGTAAGATTACTAGTTTATAAACTGCAGCGAATCATGTGTTTTATTCTGCTCCTAAAATAAAGCTTAAATATTTATTTCCTTAAAACTAAGGTAACGCATTAAAATATAACATAAATTTTATCCTAACTTAGTATTACTAATATTTTTCTCAACGGCTCATTTAACAGCATTAATGAATATTTTTACATAATTAATATGTTAGTTGTGTTGTGGATGCTAAGCGGACATTATTTATTCTTCGCAAAGTATCCTCTAATTTTCTAATACCCATATCGAATTGAAAAAGCCTATAAAAATGAAATTTCCCAACTGTATACATTGTATTTCATAATTTACAGTCAATGATATACATTAAATGAGGCGATTTCACAAAATATTATCTGTACTTAATATCGTTTGATGATCATTTTGGGAATCGCTAAGCAGTATATTTTCTTGCATTCTGCTTAAAATTAGTTGTGGTATCTCCTTCCATTATAAATATCGATCGGCTTAGAAAGTAAAAATAAAGTTCGATAATGCGTCCTTACGTGAGATCTGCCCTTAGGGCCAAAGAAATGATTTAGCATTGCCCGAACCTAATGGCAAACAGTAGTCTACATCGCAGCTTCGACACTAAATGTGAAACAACTACATTTGCTCCAAATTTCCGCGGGGTAAATGATCCAATGCGCTGTCTTGGTTATTTTGGGTAATTCCAGAATCAATGCTTATCTTTAAGGGTTTTCGGAGCCAAGAAAAACACGATCTGCGAGTAATGCTCAAAGTTCCCAATTCACGACCTTTGGCAATCAGGATTAGGGTGCCTTCTCTCATACTTGAAATAACACTGATTGTTAAGGATAAATGTTTGTCTCAGTTTAATATAATGCTCCTTAGAAAAATAATCTCAGAAAGTTTTTGCTATGGAATGGTATTGCTGGTGAATCTAAGGAACTTCAGAGGTTACTGTGATTCTGAATTTTTGGATATGAGAATAATAACGTGTTTATTTTGAGTGGTGATTTTTTTTTTATTTACTTCAAATTTAGAAGATGATTCTAGCTTTCTCAGCGATTGATGGACTTAACAATTATTGGTGTGAAGTGTCTTAAGTTTGAAAGATTAAAACTAAATTAAACATGTATTACTGGTATACGTTATAACTAAGTAACCGTTTTCTAAAATGAGTTTGAAGGAAAAGTACAACTTGTTATTTTGTTCTTTCAAATTTTATTATAATTTTGTATTTACCTTTCTTTACTTTTGTTTGTACCTTACTTAATTTAAAAATGCATTTAAAATATTCATGTTTTGTATTTACCTTACCTTACTTTTGTTTGTACCTTACTTAATTTAAATATGCATTTAAGATATTCATGCTTGAAGCTAAAGCCTTGCTTTTAATATGCAGTAAGTCTGTAAATTTGGTGTCAATAGAAAAATTATGCTTTTAATGGATAGATCTAAGAAAATCATATACTGAGTCAAAGGTATTGCTCAACAAAGCACTGCTTCATTTTTCTGTTATTACACTAAACAAGTAAAAGAAAAGAGTAAGTTAAATAGCTGCAATATAATCAAATAAATAAACAAAATCTTCTGAAATAAATACAACTCTACACTCAAAATATTCATTCATAAACAATTAGTTGGCATCCAGAGAGAAAAGAAAAGATGTACAAGTTAAAAAATTAAGAAGCCTACCATTTTCGACCTGATTTCATAAATTACGACAAGATAAGGAAACGGCGATGCGATACGTTATTTTTCGTTTTTAAAATTTGGGCTGAAACATTTCAAATGTTATGCCCGGAGGAATATATTTTAGGATTCGAGCACGATCGAAAAAATGCGGATAAAAGCAAAGTGCAGATTTAAGCTCATTAGGCAAGCTTTTAGGTGCCGCTGACATTCCGGTATTTTTGCAATCTTTTATTAAAGCTGCCCCGCGCTGTGTTATCATCGGTGAATTAAGGAAACATAGGATACTTTTTTATAATGCAGTTTAATAGTTCCCTTGGGAGTAAGGCAGATAGTTCTTCCACTTGATGATGTTATCGTGGAGGTAAAATGATTTAGTGATGAGTAATACGAAAGAAAGCTTAAAACCTTAAAGATAAGACATCGAAACACTCTTACTTTTAGGAAAAATGGGAGCAACAAGAAGGCGTCAGGGTTTTTGGTAATTTGGGAAATGCAGAGAGTTTTTAACTCACTTAATATTTTTAAATAGCAGCATATAATCTCATTTACATTTCCAAAAGTAAAATTATGTGTTTTTTCACGCTTTGATAAATCATTTTTTTTTCTTTTGATTGTTAGTCTTTAGAGAAAATAGCTACATATAATTAATTACATAAATAATTACATTTTCATACCTAAATAAGTTTTTTAAGAAACATCTTTTTTTACAACTTATAATAAGAAAAGTCTACTGTATGTGTCAACTACATGCTCATATAAGTTTTTTTTTTTTTTAATTTTAACTTCTACCTTGTCTAAACAACGTATAAATACGTTCCAGTGTGGTTGAATAACGTTTCAATTCGCAGGGTAATCAGTAATTAACACGCTGATGCTAAAAATTATTTTCTCGAAAACTACTAATTCAAAAAAAAAAAATCAATTGAAATTCTAATACAGAGTAAAATACATGGGAATCAGTTTAATGCATATGTGATGTGTCTTCCTTAGCGATCTATAATATGGGGCAAAACAGTCTAGGTTTCAATCTTTCACAATAGTTGTCTGAATCGCAGTTTTCAGGTTTTTAAAGTTCTTGCGGTTTCCAGCGTAAACTGTGTCTTTAATATAACCCTAGAAAAACTCCTTTGAGACACAACCGGGCTGCTGTGGTTCGAAAAATAAAAAATACACCACTCAAAAACGCTACATCTTGACATTTTTACTGAAAAATATACAACCAAAGCCAAATCCATGAGACTATAAAAAAATCTGCTAACGAACTCAATCTAACGGTCAAGTTTGGGCTTGATACGCTTAACAGTTTTCCAGATATGGACATTTCTTTTCAACGCTTAAACTACTGGTCACTCTGTGTTTATTTTACAAACGACACCATTGGTTAAGTTAAATTCAAAAACGAAACAATCATTAACCGATGTGTTTAGCAGCAAAACAAGATCAACCGATGGTTTTTCATAATCTTTTTAATAATTTAATTTAATATATATTAATCAATACTTTTCAGCCTCAAAGAGACTTGGAGAGAACTTAATCTGCTTAAAATCACGTTGCCAAAAGCCTGATTTACATCAAAACTAGCTCAATTTAGGCTTTCAGTGACGTCTATTGGGAAGCTTATTCTTTATACCTATACCGTACTTTTGTAGAATTTAAAATTAAAACTAAGACAGAAAAGAGATGACTTGACTTCGAACCAGATCAATACAGACTAGTTTTATCCGTTTAAAATTAATTAATAATGTTAATTTAAGATACAAACAAAAATGAATTGGTACACCGAATGCTTTTAAAAGGACGAAAAATATTTTAGAAAAATTAGTTGACGGAGCGAGAAACGTTTTTTGTCGCTAATTTAAAAACTTATAAAAAGGGTTTAAGCTGGTTTTGATACTAAACACTTCAATCACGGGTTAGTTTTTTCTTCTTCTTTTTCTTTCTTTTTTTTTTTTTTTGCCAAAAGTACCATATTTAATAATTTTCTTATTGTCTCTGTATAAGTTATTTGAGGAGCAAAAAGTTAATTAAAGACAATGTTTAGAGAGGTGTTTTGAAAGTATCCCGGCCACCTAAAGGGTGGTCCGCAAGACCGTCTTAAAATATATTTCCATGTTAGCCTGAAATTAGGCGCACCTGGTATTTCCAGGAAATAATACGGAGATGAATTCAGTCTTGCACTACTATGCTCATTAATTCATAGTACCGATCATGTCAATAAATGTGTCCAAAATTACCTTTCATAAATATACATAAAGTGAAGTACATGTGATGAGAAATATTTTAGCAATTTCGCTGTAAGGAAATGAATTAGTTCTTTTGAAAATTGTGTGCCAATTGAGTGCCAATTTATTTTAAAAATGTGTTTTTATTTCCTTCCTACTACTTGAAGCTGCTTGATTTTTGTATAGAAAAACAACATAATCAGCAACTTTGTTTCTTTCGGTTTCCTTTTTTTTCTTTTTTTTTTGTGCAGATGTTTTCGTAATTGTAAAAAATAGGATATTCTTAAAAAGAATTTCTTTGGGCACGAATGTTGAATTTCATTAAAAATTAACTTAAATTTTTTGTAAATCATGTCCCTTAATTTCCTTTTATTGTTTTAATTTTATTAAAATTAAATTAATATTAATTAAATAATAATATTTATATTATTCTCATTAAAAAATATAGTTTAATGTATGATTGTGATGGTTGAAAAAATATTTCTACGTATATTTTGTAAAACATTTTGTCCAAGTTCATATTTTCATCGCTTTTGCTTTTTTAAAACATTTTAAGGATCTTTTGCCATCTACCTTACCAAAACTGGCCTATTACATTTTAAATATATGCAATGCCGGTCACATCCATCAGCATCAAAATGAAACTCAAAGGAACCACTATTACAACTCTAAAAGAAAATCATTAATGAAACATTATTTAACTCCTAATGCCCTACAACTCTTCGATATTATGACTATCCAATTGCTTTAAACAACAATTTTGTACACACACTAACAACTGTCACAAGCGTTCCTGTATTGCATTTAGTATTAATTTCTACATTCTCGACCGCAGTTGTATCGTTCTGTACATGATGCCCCGCGCACCTGCCGCAGTTACTATTGATAGCTTTGCCGATTATGATTACGGGGGAGATTCATTGCCAATGTCCCACAATTAATAATGTCATATGCTTGTTGCATTAATTTATGCTCAACGGAAGTAATATCTTTGAATGAATTGAAATCTGAACATGAATCTAGTAATGAGCGCTGCAGAGCATTACTGCCACAAATTCTAGCCACATGTAGGGGAAATTGAAACTCCTTGCAGATATAGTAGTGAGCTGTTTAGTTTTACACCACTTATTTAAGAGGAATTTTTTCAGGTGCTTAATTTTTTTCGTCAACTGGACATCATTTTATTAATGCAAAAATACTTCAGTAGAGAAATTGAAACTCCGAGATTTATTGACGTTTTACACCACTTTTTTAAGAGGAATTGTTTCAGATGTTTCATTTTTCTCGTCAACTGGATATCATTTTATTAATATAAAATTACTTTAACAGAGAAGTTAAGGAAATTTAAATACGAATAATGCAGCAAGTACTCTTAGTGCTATGCTACTTATTCCTGAGTTATTTTCTCTTCAAATAACTACTGTTTTCTTTAAAATAACAGTACCTTTCCAGCGTCAATTTGATTTATAAGAGAATGTAGGGAAAACTAAACATCTAACACTTATTTTTGAACACTGTAATACATTTTTAAAAATGCATTTTTTTTTTAAATCCAAAACCCGCGCTTTTCGTGTTCTACTATGCTTCATTTCTTGGCTTACCCTAGCATTTGAATGGAAAAAAAACTCGCAATAAAAATATATTTGTGCATTCAAGTAGTGAACACATAGTATATCTGAAATTGAATGCAATTTTAGTGCTTACACCCTATGATAAAAAAAATTAAAGAATGAATACTTTCAATTGTAGTTTTCAGCGTAGAATTGTTTTACAACAGAAAATGTAAATGTTGTGTTAGAAGTTGTACTAAGCACTCTTAAATTCGTTAGAGAAATATTCGTGGAACCTTAAGTTTATTAACTATCTTTCTTAGTAACTCAATGCGTCACCGATAGTTTAAAGAATTACTTCTACTTGATCTACCGATTATTCTGTATTAAATTAAAGAAAATTATGAAGACGCTAAATACACTTATTATTTCTGCACTTGTACATGCTTGTATTATCTCTGTTACTCTGGTTTTCTATATTATTAATGGTTTTCATTACTTTTTAAAAGAAATACAACTGAATGTATTCCTTTTACCGAAGAAAATAATTACTAATAAATATACGTTGTGTTTAAATTAGGCGTAGTTATTAAAGTTGTATAATCTGGTAAAGAATTATGTTATGTTTGTTTCATGTTTGTTTTGTTTCTAAGTAAGTGCATGTGATAGTTTTTATAATTAAGTACATAATTGAATCCGTTTATTTCACAAAGCCACTCGTGCCCTTTTGAAAGTTTTGGGAAACTATATATACATATAAATAAGTAAATAAATATATGTACACAACTTATTTTTCTTTTCTCCAGGTTAAAATCACATTTTTGGACATTTGTAATAGAAACATTTTTGTCACAATATCGTGATAAAATTATTAAGCATTTTAATTCAAAATCAGTTCACACACCTTTCATGCTGTTTTTATGGGGATTTATGCGTACGTACTTAATTCCATGAAGGGTATTCAATGTATAAAAAATACTTAAAATATATGATTAACGCAAGACGTATACGTGTTTGACATTGGTAAATCTTCTTTCGCCAACCCTGTATAACTATCATCCCACACTAGTATAAAAAGTTATTTGAATAAATACTTTGAGTTGGACTTATTCGTGATATGAAAAAAAGAAATTTCTAGTACTGTGTAATGCAAATAAGCTAATATTATCTGACTATAGTTTAATTATATTTTATGAAGAAATGTTAATGAAACACTCAAGTGAAACACAGAAAGAATTTTTCATCCAAAGGAGCCTTAAACTATTTATTTTTCCTAATAAACTAAGTTAAATGAAGAGCGTAAATCAATTAAACTAATCATCTTTTTCGCAAAAAGTTAGCATTCTGTAAGGAGAAACAGTATAAAAGCAATTTATTTCTCTACTAATAGATGATCCAAAAATCCGAGTTCCACTAATTTTGTGGACAATAATGCTCTGAGGATAATTCATTTATTATATTGCACTTGAAGATGAGATTCGTTAATTATGCCTTTAAGAGGTTCACTAAATTATTCGTTAGAAAAATGCATAAGGTGTTTATTTTATCTGTCTTTGAAAAGTAATGTAAATACACTTTGCTTCCTTTGATACTTATCAGACCATATTTGCTCTTAATATTTTATAATCAACCGCATGTGTTTTCATTTGAATAATTTCTACATTTGAATTAAGGCGAAATTTTTAACAATCATTATAAAAAGAGGTCTTATAACTAAGTCAAGCAAGACCTTTCTAATATAAATTAATTTGATTATTTTAATAAAAGCTTTTTAAAGCTTAATCAAATATTTATATAATGGAAAGAGATGTTGGGCAAAGCGAAACGGTAAAATATTTTGCAGTTTGCTGCGCCACCTATCTGGCAATGTCTTAAATATGCGCATTATACTTATATATGAGTCCAGCTACATAATAGATCTGAAGAGACAAGATATTATTACAAAAAGAAAGATTAAGTGATTTATTTTTGATTTAAATGAAAGTCTTGCGTTTCTGCTTCTTAACAGCAAGCTTTTTTTCACTTACCATATTGAAAGAAAGGAATTATTTATCTTCTTAACTCTGCTATATGGCGCTTTTAACAGAAATAGTTGCACAAGACACATTCTGCTAATAATTTTAGCATTTATTCATGGAGACGCTTAAAAAAATGTTCTTTGTTATCGACGACTCACAAGCGTTTTTGCTTTCTGATAAAAAATTATTTTATTTCTCTAAACTAAACAGTATATTGCATTATATATAAGGAATAGAGCTAGACACTAAGCTGTTGTAATAGTGATAAGAAATCAAGGGACTTTCCGAAAGTAACTGATAAAAAACATATGTAAAATATACACTGCTGGCCACCGTAAATGCAACGCTTTGAAGGAAGCGTGCAAACTATGTGAAAATCATAACATGCATTAGCGGAGTTGAGATATGCAAATGATTAGAATTTAAGCGCAGACGCACATCATGCACGCCGGTGGCGCCACCTTGAAAGGTATTTAAATCTCGGAGATTTTGGCTATTTTAAGTTCGCCAATTGTGTTTTTCTTGTGGTTTTTTCAAAAAAAAAAAAAAAAAAGATTAATTATGCATCGTAGGAAACACCGCTCATCTTTTGATCAAGTATCCAAGTTCGACAGAGGAAGGATAGTAGCCTACCGAGATTATGGCTTATCTTTCATCAAAATCGGCACTCGTGTTGGACGAAATTAAGCAACTGTAATGCGGATATGTGATCGTTGGATGCATTAGGGTAAACTGGACCGACATGGTGAATCACATCCACCTCGGGGCACAACTTCACGTGATGCCAAGCTCATTGTGCGCATGGTAGTGACGGATCGCTCAGTCACATCTTGAACCATAGCGCAGCACATTCCGTCTGTAACGCATCCTCCAGTGCATGTGCATACCATTCGAGACCGTTTACAGCAGACAGGTCTGTCTGCAAGACGTGTATTGTTTCGTCTACCCTTGATTCAGAACCACAGACATCTCCACCGCCAATGCTGCGATGAAAGAAGGATGTAGATGGCATTATGGAATGAAATTGTCTTAACCGACGAGTCACGCTTCAGTCTGCCGCACCACGATGGTCGGATTCGATCTGGAGACACCGTGGAGAGATGATGCTAAACAGCTGCGTTATGCACCGCCACACTGGTCCTGCACCGGATGTAATAGTATGGGGTGGTATTGGATAGCACTCTCGCACTCCTTTAGTACGCATTGCTGGTACTTTAAAAAGCCAGAGCTATATCTCCGAGATGTTGGAGCCAGTTATCCTTCCGTACCTTCAGGGCTTACCCACAGCCATATTTCAACAGGATAATGCACGACCACACGTGGCACGCATTGTCCAATGTATCTTCATCAATCGCCAGATTGAGTTGCTTTCCTGACCGGCTCGCTCTCCGAATGTTTCGCCGATAGAAAACATGTGATTCATGGTTGCTCTACAATTGACCTAGATAGCATCCCCAGCTGCTACAACAGATCGACTTTGGCAACATGTGAGAGCTTCTTGTTCTGCTGTACCCCAAGAACACATTCAAAGTCTCTTTGAATTAATTCGGAGGCTTGTGGTAGTGGTGATCTTCAACAATGGCGGCTACTATGGCTACTGATTTTGCCAGGAAAGACACTTCGCAGAAGTCTATAAAGTTAATCATTTGATACTTGGTCAACTCGTTGTCTACACAATAAATTTTGTTGAGATATCTCTCGTATTTCTTGGTGTTGCCATTTGGGTGGCCAGCAGTGTATGTATAACGTAACCGTATTCAAATTTATTATTTATGAGGGTAAAAAGTAAACATTTTGGTTCTTTCTTTAATACTGTTTGAGAATAACGATCAATAATAATTTATAAAGCTTAATCTAAATCACTGACTACAATTCAGCAGATGGACTAAGTAATAACGCATTGCAATTATGATTCGTCACTGATGAGAGCAGACTTATGAGAAATATCACTTTTTTGTTTTTACTTTTTTAGTCTAAAATCTCATTTTAGAGATGCTCTTTTGAGATGCGATACATAGCACCGAATTCAAACAAAAAAAGTTAATTTTTCACATATTGTTAGTTATTTTAAACAACACACTTTAATATTATTTTTAAAGATGTCTTATAAAAATGAGTTTTAATAAGGAGCGGATGAAGTTCAAAGGCAAGTAATAATATGAATAATAATAATAATAACTAGACTGAATAAGTATATTTAGTCTAGATATGTCTAGTTATGAACTAGTACTATATGAATAAAAATAATAACTAAATAAGAAAGACTACTCCTTGAATTTAACTATTTTATATAAAATATTTATTTCTGTAATCAACAATTTTGATATGATTTTAGATTTGCATAATTCAAACAAAATTTAATAAAGTTTAAACGAAATTTTAAATTAACATAAAACCATTGTATGAAAATATTTAAGATTGTTGTGCCAATTCCTGATATAGTTTCCGTATATTCAATTGTGAAAAAAAACCCTTCTTCATCATTTATCTTGGTGTTTTGATAATAATTATAGAAAATATAATTAAGTATTAAATAGTGCTAAACTATCCGTTGCTCATTTAGCTATCATCAATAACAACAGCAATTTATAAGTTACAAGAAACACCTTCTAACTACTCTCAGCTTACATTATTCAGTCCTCTGGTTTTGCAGGAATCCTTAAGGCAATCAGGTCTTCAGAGAATTGGTTTGGTGATTTTACTAGAAGCAGAATGCCATCTAGCTCTTAAATTATCATTCCATTGGAGCCATCCCTCCAATATTCCCCCTTTAGTAAGTTGCATAACCTTTGAACAATGCCTCACATTCCAAGGTGATGGCTTGAATTAAAACGTGTTGTTCTTGCTCAGTGGATGCTGAGACAACGTTTTGAGATCTGCTAATCGACAAAAAAAGATAATTTTACATAATCCAGTTATAAAGTATGTGTTGATTTATTATCTGGAATCAGAAATATATACGTGTAGAGGAAGTGGGATCCTTAATTCATGTTTTATCCTACAACTTCGTTAATATTCGAAATGCAAAATTATTGATAATTTTATAAACTTGGTCACTAAATTGAACGCATCTAAAACATCAAATTTATTTGTAAAAATGAAATAAAAAGGTACTAAGTGTTGTACAAAATCCCGCTTACAATTTATGTTAAAAAAACATGTACTACATTTACGGGTATATTTAGTTTTATTTTTTGATATTAGTAACACCGCGTTTTGTTTTTTCTTTACCAGATAGGCTACCTCCTCTCTCAGCTACTTTTAATGTTTTGCTGTAATTGACAATTTTTGCAATTACATTTTGAATATTGGTCCATTTTAGCTGCAAAGTATCGATAATTTAATAAAGTAATTAGCCTGTAATTAACTTAGTAGCGAAATAAGAACAGCTCAAAATGATATCTGACCGCAGATTTTCCAAAGATTTAGTTAAAATGATAATATAATGCTTGAGAAATTTTCTAAAAAAAATCTCATTTTGAAATACGAAATAAAAAACATAGTTATATATTTTTTTAAATAGTGGAAAAAAATAAATAAAATCAACTGTTGATCACAGAACCTCTTACTTTCTAGACAGAACAGCTCATTGGATAGAAATAGCAAAAACTCCCCTTTTTTAACTACTGAATTTAAGTACAATGTAATGCGAGTCGTTAGCTTGCCACGACTTGCATATCCGGTCACGTCCACAAAGTTTAATTAGAGAGAATCCAGCTCAGCAGAAGCGCATCATTGTCTTCGTTAGTAGCTACAGTGGCACAGCATTTTAAGAAAACACAGTTAAAGATCTTGAAAGCTACTCCCTCCACTAAAATACGACAGCGTTTTCGTCGTTACTATTTCTAGTTTCAACGGTAAGCCTGTTAAATGTCAACATTATAGCGAAGAAGACACCGCGCCCCTTTGAATATTGAGAAGTTACCAAATGACTTCTTTAAGATGCTCCCGTTTCCGAATTGAGAACTGCACCTTAACCAACTGGCAAAAGAGCTGCCTAGTAATTACTGTAAAGCATTTTGCAAGAACGTGCTTTTGTAAGTTTTAGAAATCGGATACTTATGTGCGATTATCGTGGCTTGTCACGGTGTCACGTCACAAATTTCACGATAATGACCTAGTTTGGTTAATCTAAGCAGGAAGATAATGAGTGAAAAGCTCTTATTTATGTCTTTCAAAAGCAGATTTATTGTTTTTAAATAGAATAAATAGTCTTCAGTTCGTTTGGTTTTTTCCCTTGTATGCATTATATTTTATAATCACTCATTTTGGATTTCTTTCGGCACGTATGATTTTAATAGTGATTTCTGTTTTAATGGAAGTTTGGGTCGTAATTAGCTCTTGGGCTTCTGACATCTATGTTCACGCAAATAGACGGATACTGTTATGCAACACGCGAAAAATACGGAAGAGGAAAGGGAAGTGTGTCAGAAGATTAAAGGAAAAACGAATGTTGATTTTGCTTTTAAAAAATGCAATATAGCTTCTAACGTCTACGAGACAAAGCGAGTATATTATTATTTTTAAAGAAATTAACTTTTCGAATTGATTAAGGGTTTTATAATGGATTTTTGGATCATAAGTACACCGCAAAAAACTGCAGTACGACAACTAGTAGTAAAGTCACTAAGGATATATGTTTTAGTTCTAAATACCTTTATGGGAGCCCAGTTTCCTAGTAGTACGCTGCTTTTGTATGTTATTTTTTTTAAATTTTATTTATTTATTAATTTATTTTACAGCGTTGTTTATGAACTTTTGACATGTATCACGTGATTAATTAGATACTTTTTTGCTACATACATTAAATATGTATGAAGAAGGGAGCATAATCACGTCAGACAACTAAAGGAATAACGAATTTTTATTTCGCTAAAAATTTTAATACTATGTATGAAGCGTAATGAGATAAATAGAGCTCAATAAAATTGTTGTTAGAAGACATGAGTTGTATTGAATTTAAATTCCACTTTGGTTCACTCAGTTTGCGACTTTACCTTAAAAACAAAAAGTCATTTTATTGAAATGAAAGATCAATCTTTTATAACGCGACGACTTTAACTTTATAACTTTTACGAGAGGAAAAACTCACTTAAAGGGTGAAAACATATCTATAAGCACACATATGTTTTCTGCCCGATGCTTTTACAGACGGTTGTTTTAGAAAAAATCTCAAGTTTCTTGCGCATTGAAAGAGTTGCTTTGGGTTTTGTATGCACTAACTTGCAACAATTTTATGATTAGTCCAAACTTTTTTTAAATAGAGTTATAGAAATAAATATATGGCACTTTTATCATCCTGTATAAAAGTAAACTGATTTTAATCCTTTAATGAACTTGCAAATGTAAATGTGAACAGTTTTTACAAAAACGTATATTTCAATTTAAGTGCAGTGAAATGTGGCACCCATGGAAAAACAGGTCATACTTTGCACATTGCCTTAACTTCCATATTAGCCTCCGATCTACAAATTATGTTTTTGGAACTAAATTTTTGTCAAAGTGTATTAAGATTTCTTGAGTGAAAAGTTAAATTGGATTTACCAGATCTTTTCGTTTGAAATAAAATAAAAAAAATCCGTTCTGTTTTGACGGAATATCTTAGTAATCAATGCTAATTTTATGTTCAAAAGTATATTATTTTTAGATGTATTATATGTTTTGCAAAATGGAGCAACTTTTCGAAATTAAAAAGGCTTTTTATTTCCCTATTATACGCAAATTTAAATATATTGAGTTTAAAAAAGAGTTTGATTTGGTTTAAAACCAAAATGTATAATCCAAATTTTACTATAAATCGTAGTTTGATGTAATCTTTTTAAAACGTTCCTTTAATTTAAATCAAACGATTCAGTAAACACTACATTATATACTAATGGTTTTTATAGATATTCCTTCTAACTCTTGTTTGAATGTAGGTGTTCCTTACATTCGAGAATATTTAAATAAAAAAAATATTGCATACATTACACCGCTATATATAAATTCTCCCCAAACGACTTAGTGAAAAATCAATTTCTATTAATAAAAAGCTTATATTAGCATCAAATTGTTTTTACCGATTCCCTTGTGAGCTATGTCTTTGTTATTGAAAAGTATTCCTTTTAAAACTCTAAGGTTAAAGAGGAATAACTAAAAACATATTAATTTACATAAAGAGTAATAATGATCCAACTGATTTCTAATGAAAACCAATTTAACACAGTATTTTGCTTTAATTTGCATTCCAATAGATTGGTTCGAGTCTTTCTGCACATTCAATAAGCACTTACATGCATAAACAAACTCAATTCAATAACTAAAGTTTATGTTCGTTTTTAAAGAAAATTTAATTAAATAGATCGTTCAAGCGGTCAAAGATTAATGTAAACTCATTAACGTTAAAAAGGATCCAGTTATTACTAACAGAAGGATTTTTTTTTTCTCATTTTTGCAATTTTAATAAAAGTTTAAAACTGCGAGTTGATAAACTGTTCGCTTCGTTTAAAATGTTCAAAAATATGGGAATCTGAGAAGGTTTGGCCCCCATTTTTACAAATACATTTTTAATTTTTTTTCTAACCGTTAGAGAATTTCCAAACTGACATTATTTGTTTCCATATAATATTCATTACTGACTCATTTACAAGCATTAAAAGAGAAACACTTAAGATCTCACTAAGTGATTTTTTTAACTAAATTTTTGTTAATTAACTGACAACTTTGCAACTAGCGCATCTGAATCACCACTGAATGGTCTTACTTTGAAAACATCGTATATTATGAATTTTTTGACGCAATAAAAACATTTGCTGGGCTATTTGCAACGAGTATTATGTTATTTCATTTGAAAGTTGTAAGTTGTAATTTAATTGAAAGGTAAATTAAGAACGAAAAATATAAACCAACTCGGATTTCTACTCTATAGTGCTTTCTGGAAGCCATTTTTAAACAATATCTTTGAGAGAAAACAAAATAAGAGAAATGAATGCAAAATGATGCAAAATATGACATCTTCTTCACATGTCTAAAAGCCCTGGCTCGGGAAGTGTTTTCGTAGTGCGAAACTTAACATTCTGTGCAAGCTTTCGTGCAAGTAGACCCCTTTTATGAATAAAAAACGTTAGAAGCCGAGAAACTTTTGCTCAGACTTACGGCACTTACGTTTAAGATCTTTCAAATAAACGTAGGGAAAGTGAAGTAAATGGAATATTTCAGTCGTAGTATTTCCATTAGCGTTTCCATTCAAGTCTTGCGAGTTTCTTCGAAATGGCTCTTCGATGGAAACTTAACAAACCCTTTTTGCACCTGTTTTCGCTCTCACGTTCAATGTCCTTTCCGAAACTCACAAGGTGGTATCTTATTACCAGAGGATTTTATAAGAACGTTATTACCAGGCTTAGGAGTCGTGCATGAATTTTACCAAACATAAGGATTATCAGCATGCTATTGACACAACTTGAAGTACGAATACGTCTTCTTTAGCTGTTGTTCCAAAAGTTAAAAAGTACCGTTTATATCAAAAAAGTTTCAATGTGTACTATATGTTCATGAGTAAGCTTTATTAGAAAAATTAACTACGAAACAGTCTCTAAATTTTGTCAAAATTTTATTTTGTTTATTGTTGTTTTTTAAAACATTCATCCAAACCTGAAAAGATACTTTCAAGAATCCAGCAAAAAAAAAAATAATAATAAATAAAAAAAAAAAATGCTGAATGGCATTTAAAAATCTGCAGCAAATAAAAGGCTGTTTCGAACATACTTCAAAAACCCTCCAAAATATTTAGAAAAAACTAAAAGAGAAAATTATGTCAATTTTCTGCAGATTATTTTGAAGACAAATGCAGATTTTTTTTCTTTCTTCTAAAAGTCTTCAGAAATCTTTAAAAATGCTTTAAAAAAATCACAGTTTTTTCTGTAGATTATTTTTAGCTGGGATATAGAAAAATGTTTTTAAACACGTAATATATTTATTACTTAGTTTGCTGCAGAGAAATAATACAGGATTGAGGTTGGATAATGGTAGAATAGTTTCTAATTAGTTAATGTTTGTTTAATTTTCCCTTGAAAGAAATAGAAACATGTTTACAAAGTCTTAATTTCTTATTGTTTAGTGATTCTATTAACGGAGATGCTTCGCTTAAAAAATGTTTAATTTTAAAACTTTATGTTAAACTTTCTCAGCTGTAAATTTCACTCTTGAAAGATTATTTATAACGATATGAGCTACGGTTAAATTTGTTTCAGCTATAGCGTGTTGATGTGGTTTTGTTGCAATAATCATTATATAAAAAAAAAAATCACCCAAAATGTTATAAAATTAGAGAAAAGAAGTAAAGCACTAAATTAGAATAGTTTGTCTTTTTTATTGGTGATGAAATTAAACAAAATTATGTAATCGTATCCGTCCTTGTAGTTAAAGCAAAAGTCGATTCATTTAAGCTCATAAAATTGAAAGCAAATAATTTAACGTTGAAAAGCTAAAATTCTCAGAAGTACTGATGGCACGTGTTTCGGCGTTACTATGAATGCTTTTTTTTATTAAAAAAATGAGCTTATGGATGCAAAACCAGCCGATAAAAGTTGGATTGCAGCTGTTTTGTGTGACAATTGAAATCTTAGTGAAACTATAAAAAGTCTTAAAAATTGAAAAAATAAAATCAAGTACCTGAAACGTATCATCCCACGCGAGATAAAATACATCGTAAATATAGGTTAACTTTGAAAAATATTGCAAGTATAATTGAAGCTAAGAAGTGATATTTGCATTTAATTTGCATTTACTTGTGATTTTAAATACGTTCTTCGGCGTAGTTTTACTCTATCAATTAAAAATGAGACACATTTAAAAGGGAAAAAAATGTTTTTCCGCTTAATAAAATTTGCATATGAACCCAGCTTTAAAATTCGGGTTTTAAACTAAAACTTCCCACTGAAAAACCGAAACAGAATAATTTAACGTTCGTAAGCACTCAGCAGGTAACAATTAAATACAGTTCTATGTATATTTTAAGAAAACCTTCCTGTTGAGCTGAAACTCGAAATTTACATCTCTTTTTCTCTTTCACGCACCTGTAAGATTCTTGGAAATAATTTTGGCGTGATGTAGCGCAAATATTTTTCTTGTAGGCGAAATTAAATGTTTTCAGAACTACTTAAAATGTTTGTTGCGCGGAGATTTACATTAAATTAAAGTTTATCTCCATTTGAAGGAAGCATTTAGGTTTCAAATGTATTTCTTTAAGTGAAATGTATCTTTAAAAATTTAGCTATAATGAATGCGTTTAAGTTAGATATTTTAAATTAGAGGGTTAGTACTTAAATGTTTGAGAAATGTAATGGATCTTTAAATTTAAGTTTTTAACTATTTCTGGTATATGTTTCAGTCTTACTATTGGTAATACTCCAAAGTATGTAAATCTTTCATTTCATTTGGCTTATATAGAACGAAAAGTGGAGCTCCTTTTAAAATAATGCTAATCAGTATTGCTACATTCTCTTCACTAATTTTTACGTGGGTTTTTGGAGTTAAAAAATATGTTATGTAAAGATGTATTATATTGCAATAACGTGGACGCTCGTTATTTTTTTTTTTTTTTTTTTTTGAGTTTGAGCTCAATATGCATTTAAAAGGATATACTCTCAAACACATTATAAAAATTTCAGCGAACTAAATAATTTGAAAATACAATTTTTGATACGCATTTGTTCACAAAATAATTAATTGTGAAAACATGCTTTTTTTTCTTGCCTCGAATATTTGAAGGATTTCTTCTAACATAACTAGGGATTAATTTTTCATAAAGCGCTTTTTCTGTTTCTTTTTTTTTATTATGTTGCAAACTTTCTACCCAAATTTCTTAAACGCAAAGCATGAGAAATATTCTTGATTCGTACTAATCTGGGAAAATGCATTAAAAAAAGTTTTCAAAATTTGCAAGTCTTCCAACGGGAATTTCCAGAGAATTATTATTTTCATTGTACATGTACTTATTTAATAATCATTAATTGCTGTTGACCTTACATAGCAAAAAGAAATCTTATTTACCGAAGTTTTTAGGAGATTACAACGTTACGCAGAAAATAAATCACCTTACTCTAAAATGGATTTTTAGACGCTTAATATCCCAGGTAGCACAAATAACCTTCAAACCCTAACAAAAACGTTTTATAAACGTTTTTAAGCGGTTGTCACAACGTTAAAAACCTTCTTACAACGTTTAAAAAACGAAGTGTGCTACTTGGGATAATTTTAATAGGGTTAACTACCTTATTTTGTTAAATGGTGATTTTTATATATTGCTGCCATAATTCCATGTGAATTTTTAAGAGCTGTTGTCCTAAAATTGATATAGATCAGTGGTTTACTCAGGGGGTGGGCTGATAGGGCTGAAGCCCCCTCCAAAATTTTCAAATAAATTTTAAAAAATAAGGCTGAAATCATTTATTTATTTTTTCTTTCTTGCTGAAATGAAGACTTGAGAATTTCTTTTGAAAAGAAAATTAATTATGAAGCAAAATTAAAAGATACTTTTTTATCTCTCTATTTTACTGTATGTGACGTGTATGGTAAACTTATAATTAGGGATGCACCGATTAATCGGCAGCACCGATTAATCGGCCATAATCGGCCACTTGGCCGATTATTAATAATCGGCAAAATTATACCGATTAATCGGCGGAAAAAATATTTTTAAATATCATATTTTAAAGTATATCTTCACCAAGAAAGTTTGAAGAATAATTTTATCAACAGAAAATAAATTTAATTATATGAAATTTTTACTAAAACATGTAGTATGAGGGGTAAGAGTATAGGGTAAAAACAAAACAAATAGTTTTCACATAGTGCTTAAAACTGAATGGAATATTAAAAGATTACCCTCACAGCTTATATTCATCTGGAACTATTAGAAATAATTGTACTCCTGAACTTTTAAATTGGAATACGAAACCATAAGCACTTCATTTTATTTATAATCAGTTAAATTTTCGCAATCAACAAGCAGAAAAATATATGTTGAATAAAATTTCTTTAAGTATGCCTTGAACATGAAGCTGGAAGAGCAAATTTATAAACTAGAAATAAATAATTTCCTGCAAACATAAGTATAACATGTAGTACGAAAATGTACTGTGTAAAAATAAAGAAATAATAATTCAAAGAATGAAATATAAAAAAATAATCCTCACGTTTGATATGCATTTTTTAATAATTTAAATTTCCTCTTTTAAATAAATGTACACCTATTAACAACGTTGCAACATTTTTCATGAGTCGATACTTTTTTCTTTGGCGTAATGCTTTTAGGTAACCTCTCAGTTTCGCAAAGAGTAAAAGTTTTGACTTAAATGCCTACTAATATAACAGGAAAATATAGTTTAAATTAAAAGCACTCCTAAATTAGATCTCCAACTATTTTTTTTTTTTAATTTCATGTCAAGTTAACGTAATTAATAATATGTTAATGTAATTTTTCTAACAATTATATGAAACTTTGTTCAAAAAATTGGATAAATTTCGAAATTATTTTGGCAAAACTAGGAAAACGGACAAAATTAAATTTTCTCTGGAAGATAAATTAGTAACTATTTCTAAAATCGGAATTGTAAAAGAACGAAAAAAAAAGCAGTGATTGGGAAATTTGTAGTATTGAAAATGATGCCTTATGAGCATTAATCGGCTGGGCCGATTATCAAAAGCCGATTAATCGGTAATCGGTAATCGGCCAATTTGCTTATCGGTGCATCCCTACTTATAATTCAATTTTGTTGACATTTACTCCAAATATGTTTCAGAAACACTGATTAATGCTTGCTCATTGATCTAATTCTGTTAAATAAATTTCGACAAATATGTGATTGAAACCCCATATTAGGAATATAGTAAAATTAATTGCAAAATTAATATTATTAAAGCTCAAATTCGGAAAATATTGCATGTACTTGTTTAAGGAACACCTTCTTCAATAAAGAAAAATTTTCAAATTTCAATTTTATCATTATTTATTTTCATCAAAACGCTTTGCTTCTCAACAATAATTATAATGGTAAAAACATATTTTTAAATGATGTATATTTGCCATCTGAAATTAGCATTAATATCAGAAAATCGAAACACTTTTCTGAGCTATATTTTATGAGGTGCCCCCCCCCTCCACACTCAAAGAGTGTCGGCTCAGCCCCCCCCCCCTGGAATGCTTTGTCTGCGTACGCCGCTGATATAGATTTTTAAAAATGTCCCCATTGCTCCATCTTGGGAGGGGGGAGGGGGGTTACAGACAATGCATATATTTTTTTTATTTTGAAGATAATTTTATACTTTGTCTCATGACCACTCCTCTTATGTTCTTCACGAAATGGCGTACGATGCCGCACATGACTATTGAAATGGTTCATCTTTCAATTTTCAAAGAAGAAAAATTATACATATAAGCAATAACACAGAAATTTCGTTCCTTCGCTATAATTGTTTGCTTTACAAATTTTGGCTTGAAAAAAATCTAGAACATTGACAAACAAATGAAACGTCCAAATTTCTAATGCGAAAGCGTACTTTTCAGTATACCATTATTAATACAGTCGAACCAGCGCTTTAAATCGAACCATCGGTTTACAGAATATTCCGCTCAATGTAATACGTTTTCCAAGTAATGTATTATTTTTATCCCGCATACTAGAAAACGTTTTAGTGGCTGTTCCACTAAGACTGTACGTAGTTAAGACAACTATGGTCAAAATAACGTAATAAACTTAAAGTTTCATTCATACATAAGTGGGATATGCAATCAAATTCTGCCTCCATTTATTGCATTTGAACTTAAGAAATTTAAATTTAATGTATTTTATACATAAGAAATAAATGTTTGAAATCTTTACTGAACTTCTCCAACTTTCATACATATACTCTGATCTCATTTTCTGAAACATTTTACACAAGAAATCTTTTTCTTTCAAGAAAATCAAAAGTATTTGAATAGTCGTGGGAAATCTTTTTCGAGTATCAGTGTGAATCAAAGAAAAAAAATCCCCTCTCAAGGTATATCTTTCGAATACAAAGCACGCATGGGCCAATCGTTACAAGGGGTGAAAGAAAGAAAAACATGGCATATGTGTACTCAATTTCCTTTGTGTTGTTTGCTCGTAATTTGCTTAGAGAAAGTGCGCGAACATGATTTGAATGGAATTGGATGGAAAGTGTTACACAACGTTTATCTTAAGATACTGTTGAAAGCGGTGGTTTAAAAATTAGAATTGATATTGAGTTTAATAATATTTGCTATCACAGTTAAAAATCTATATCCATAGTTAAAACCTTATTATGGAATTCTGAACTGCTTTAAATTATCCTTAAGTTTTCAAAAAAGTCTTTAGCAATATTTAAAAAAAATGTGTATATTCATTTCACAGCGTAACTAATTATGCTTTTCTCGAATAATTAAATTTAGAGAGAGTATATCCAATTAACCTCATCATTTGTATCACATATGATTAAGAAAAAAAAAACAACTTCGCGATGCATCTTTGGAATTCAACGCACGCAATGGTCAATAGTTAAGACGATTGAAAGAAATAAAGAACTTGCCATATGTGTACTCAATTTTCTTTTTGTTGTTTAGCCGTATTAAGCATACTTTGAATCATATTTGAAGAAGATTCTTAGAGGACATTTACCTTAGGAAGACAATGGAAATCAGATGGAAAAGGTTATTTTTGGTTAAAATAATGAAAATGGTGTCTTGTATGTTCGTTGTGCAATGTCATCTGATAAAGGGGGAACAGTTGGTTTGGTGGCTAAAATGCCTTAAATAGGTTCATTTTTTCTGGTAAACGAAACAAAAAATGTTATTTATGAAGTTCAGGAACTTGATCCCTTATGTGACTTTTGTGGCATCCTGTTAGAGTAGAAATCCTCAATAAATAAAACTTTTAAAGAATTTTTTTGCCCAAATATAAAACTAATTGCTTCCATTTTTTCGACGCTTTTAAGCTCATATGATCCTTAATCTGAGAATTTTGAACTTGTTTACTATTTTAAAGAATTAATTTTTTCTCAAGCATCTCACTTGTAGGAAAAAAACGACGGTTCTATTAGGAGACGTAACTTTTTTGGTATCGTTAAAAATAATAACAGGTTATTTTAATTTTGAATTTATTACATCTTTCTTTTTTGAATGTAAGTGGATTTTTTTATTCCTATTTTTTTTTTATATTTCAAAATCTTTATTTCCAAGGTTTACTCAGAAGTTCTATATATTTTTTCGCCTACATTTTACACCCACGACATTCGTCTGGGTCTTTTGTTTTGAGCTAGAGAAGGAAGAAATAAGGTCTTCTAGGCTTCTTTACTTTACGCGCACTTGAGCTACTGACCAGGTAGTGACCATAGAAATTTTCTACTTGGATTGAAACCAGCTGGCGTTTCAGACATCCAACTCTATCCCTTTAAGTTTTGTTGGTCAATATATTTTGCGCAAGAGCGAATATACCCAACACCTTGTAACGTATTTTCCGTTCGTAACCTGTCATGTGATGCAGTGATTTCTTTTTTAACGTCTTCTCAGTCGCCGATGCAGTACAGATTGATGGCCATAACGGTAGGGTATTGTCCGGATAGCAGCCATTTATCGTGATATATGATTGCTGAAAGGATTCCGTTCTATTTGTTCATGGAGAACCATTGTTTTTATCCGTGACAATAATTTAGAGCTAAAAAAAAATAGTTCGTTTTTATCTTCAGCTTGAGGTATTGGTTCCACTAAGTTTCAGTATGTTTTTTCCCCGCTTGGAAACAAAATTGATATTTTTGGAACGACCGCTGCAATACTGAAACAAAAACTTAGTCCTAAAAATATCGCAGATATTCTTGTCTGTGCTTTTCTTTTCTGCGTTGTATGTTTTAGAATGAAAAAAAAAAAAAAAAACTCGCCGTTGAAGCAAAAAACTATGTATTATTTTTTAAACTATTCTTACATAAAACAGAATAGCGATGCCATTTTTTTACAGGCTTTTAAAGAGCATTTAACACATTTAAAATCAGAAATGTATCTCAGAATTTGTGTCAAGCACACGTTCATAAATTTTAGTTGTGTGGAAAATGAAGAAAAAGGGATTTTGAAGTATTATATTCGAGGGTTTCTTCAATTTTCTTATTGCAAAATACTTGGAATTTAATTATTTTAGTTGTTTAAAAATAAAAAATGCAACTTTTATTCCTTGAAAAATAACTCAGGGCTTAGGTGTTAGGTTATATTTTCTTGTATCCAATCACTTACTTTATTTATTTAATTAAATATTTATTATTTGAAAGCAAGATTTTTAACTTAATAGATTTAGTAAATATATCATTTTTAAAGCAAAAATCTCTACCATGACTTAAATAACCGTTTAATTACGAATATTTCAACTTTTACTCTAAAATATCTAAATAGAAATAAATCATATTTAAAAGCTTCATGTCGTGATTACTGTTGCTTTGATGAAACGCCTGCACAGCGTTTAAAGTTCAAATATAACTCTGAATTTCTTGTGGTAAACTGAAGGATGTAATTCGCTGGAGGGAGATACATTATTTGAATATTACTTTCGTTCAAGAGTAAAGAATTCCGTCGCAATATAACGGTAACATCATGTCGGGCCTTAAGCAATTTGGTGTTTAAAAGTGAAGGCTTTATATTTAAAAAGCACTTACACAAATTAGAAACTTAAGTTTCGAATGCATGAAGGTTTTAAAACTAAATTCGATGTTTAACTTTATTCATTTTTTTCTTGAAATTCTGAAGCCATGTTAGGAAGCGAATATTTTACTCGTGATGTTTAAAACTTAGCTGTATTTAAGCTACCTTTTATGCTATATTTAAAACTGTGGTCGGACGTTTAATGGTATAAACGTCAATAAAAAAAATCCTCCATGTAAACTGACTCAATAAAATACAAAGATCATGATTTAAGATATTGATGCACCGATTTATCCATCGCTATCACGGTTATTTTTAATCGGCAAAATTTAGATGATTTATCGGCAGAAAAAATACTTTTAAAATAATTATTTTTTAAACACACATTAAAAATAAACTATGATGAATAATTTATTAATATGAAATTACAACTGTTCCATACAATATTATAAAATGTTTCATATGTCGGTACTTTTCTTCTTTAATATAATGCTTTTAGATAACTATATAATTTTCATAAAGAACAAAATTCTTGGATTAAATAGCTACGAATAGTTATAAAATAAATTTCGGTTAAGAGCACAATAAATAAGAATATGCACCACATCGTCCTGCCTATTAAAAAAATTACGTCTGATTAACACAATCTAGTTTGTTAATAACAATGTGAAAATTGGTAACGAAATTTGATCAACTTTTAAAATTTTTTTGGGAAAGATAAAGAAAAGGGAGTAAATAAATCGTATCTCAGAAATAAATTAGTAACTATTTTCAAAGTAGAAAATGTAACAAAAAAAAAGTTATGGGGAACTTTATCGCATTATAAATCATTAACATGGTGGTTTATCGACTCTGCCGATTAATCGGATACTAATCAACATTCGATTTTTCGGTAATCGCGACGAATATAACTGCTGTCGTGTAAAAACATTGTAGATGTGTGTATATTCAGTTATAAATCTTTATGTATATCCCGTTACTAAAAATGAAATTAAAGTGTAAAGTACTCTAAGGTGGTTTGCATTCAAAAACGCCATCCCAACAAACGGTGAGAACCAAAGTTGTTTTTAACAAATGGCAAGGAACATTAAGGACAAAATATTAGGAACTGTTTTGAATTACAGCTCCTGACCTTCATGTTATGAGTTTTTTTTTTCCTTAATGCTTTTTTTTTTTTTTTGAAGAAGTGAACAGTCATTACGAAGAGTACGTACTGATAAGTAAGTCAAAAATAAAATAATACCACAAATGAATGTTATTAGCCAAAATAGAAAATTATAGGTAAAAAAAAAAGATTGCTGTAGTAAAAATTGATTTAATTTAATATTCCATCGAATAATGTCAGAACGCATCCATTACTTACATAATTGGCAAAATTTAGCATATGTCGAACTAATTTATTAAATAATAGTTATGGAAGTAGAGCTAATAAATTAAAAAAAAACAAAGAAACATCGATAGACAAAATTGGCCAACAGCTGTGATGAAAAAAAGATAGGTTAATGAAGTTTGCGGCAAGACGCAATCTAAAAGTGAATTACATGAAGTTAAGAAAGTAGCCTGCTTTTGTCTCTGCCACATTAACGTTGTTACTCCCTGCATTAGCTGTCCTTTTCTCCCATTAGCAACTACAGGCATGGCACTTAGTTTACAACGTATTCTTTTCATCGTCTTTCCATGCCTCGACCTCCTCTAGATGACTCCTGAACCACCACATCTACGTTACTAATGAGAATATCTTCTATGATATATATTAGCGAATTAAAGAGCCTACTCTTTCATACATTAGTAAGAGTAATGCTGATTGGTGACAGAACTAAGCACGTGGTTTCACCTGGGATCTTGTGTCTTTGTAATAATGCACTTGTAATGAATGGTGCTTCTTATTAGGGATAAAAGACCAAGTACACGATATGATCTAATTGCGAGCTATTAGTTTTATCTTTGTAAAATTAAATACAACTGATCGCACTTGATTTTTCATGTCTAAATAAAGTATCTTAACCCTTAAAATTCAAGGTTTTGAAGATTTTTATAAGCGTGCTCTTAGCTGTTGTCTTTCTGTTATAATCAGGGGATAATGCTTAAAACATTTCATTACAACTGAATTATAACTTTTGGTATCAGCAGAGCTTTAATTTGGTTTTTACAGTATTTTAGCGAATTTAACTTGTTACTTAGTAGCGTAATGCAACTCAGTAAATAAGAAGTAATTTAAGTAATTTGACATGTCAAGAGAATTCGTTTACTGGTGTTTCATAAATTCAAATAAAAAAAAAGCTGATTGTATAAAATACGTTTCACCCTCTATTTACCTACTTCAATGGTTATGATTTAATCAGCAATTACAATTGTGTGAAAATTAAATTCGAATCACACCTTTCATGAAAAGTATTATAGTTCATAGTTACAGGAATTTAAACAAATTTATGTATAAATATGTTTTTTTTTAAATTAGAAGTACTACTGTTTTGGAGTGAAATCATTGTGTACAATGGTGAAAAATCAATGTAATCTCCTAAAACCCAGCCAGAAACATTGTATATGAGTCATTCCATTTCAAGACAGGCAGGCAGGTGTGAAAAGTGTCCCATGACCATCACCGATTTTTTTAAAAAAATTAGAGTAGTTACGACTAAGGGGCATGTGAAATACTCTGAAAGGATTTTGCGAGAAAAAATTTATTTCTAGAGTTATAGCGTATTGAAGTTTTGCACAACGGCGGCCATTTTGGAAAAAATGAGCAAAGTTGCTCGATTAGAAATGGACTCTATTTCAAAAGTATTTAACTTTTTTGAAAAATTCTTTTTTCTACGTATACATAAGAACCTATATATCAACTAGAGATCATTTTTGAAAATTTAGCGGGATTTTTTGATACAGAAAAAAAATTACTTTTGCAGTGAAAAAACTGCATTTTTTCCGATTTTGTGATTTTTTTTCCCTATGAAAAAAAAGTTTTTTTCCCTAAAAAGAGGGGGCATTCTGAAGCCCTTATATGGCAGTTTCTTAGTATATTTTATCGTAATCCTGAGATGCATACAGCTGTGGAAATACAGTTCGAAATTTTGAACATTTTCAAAAAATGACGATATTTAAAGTAAAATTACTCAAAAAGGCCATTTTTTAAAAATCTAAAAATGGGCTCATTTAAACTCCATTTAGTGCCCAACAAGTGGGTATGTACGAAATCCCGTGTTTTTTCCCCGTTCAAGTTTTATGATTTTTTGAAAATGACCTTATCACCAACTTTTTACCGATTTTGTGATTTTTTTTCCATATGAAAAAACTTTTTTTTTACTAAACAAAGACAGCAGTCTAAAGCCCTTATAAGGTAGTTTCTAATCATATTTTATTGTGATCCTCAGATGCATACAGCCACGGAAATAAAATTTGAAATTTTCAAAATTTTCAAAAATCACCAATCTTTGAAGTGCAATTACTCAAAAAAGCCATTTTTTAAATTTTTGAAAATCGGCTCATTTGAAGCCCATTCAGTGATTAATAAGCTGATATCAAACTGTTCCCGTGTTTTTTCTCGGTTGATTTTATATGATTTTTTAAAAGTTGGTATTTTTTGTATTTTCATAAAATCAGAAAATCAAACATATTTCTACTATTTTGCCACTTTAATTCATTAAGTAACATATTTTTAAATGCCAGTTACAAATATCAAACATAAAATTTAATTTTTCAGCAGACGATTTTTAAATTAAATGTTATGTTACAAGCCTCAGCAAATGTTAAACTTCAAATTAAATGCTTCCAATTAAGAAAGATAGATACTCATAAATACATGCATACTGCTTGAAAGCATTTCTTTTTCGGTGGGGGGGGGGGGGGCGCTCAGATATTAACATCTTACGACAATTATCTATAAGCAGAGTAATTTAAGTGCTTTTGAAGTGCAACAAGCATGAAAATTTAACATATTCCGGTTATTGAAGTTGTAAACAATACTAAAAGTATGCTGCTTCATATTAGGAAGCTTATGAAGAAACCAATTACTCGGTTGAAGTGCTGCACATTATACTTGGGTAAATGATATGAAATTCATAAAGATTTTAATTATTACTGTGAAAGTATATTATAATTTTAATTAGTTGGTATCAAAAAGAATTAAAGTGGCAAAATAGTAGAAATATGTTTGATTTTCTGATTTTATGAAAATACAAAAAATACCAACTTTTAAAAAATCATATAAAATCAACCAAGAAAAAACACGGGAACAGATTGATATCAGCTTATTAAGCACTGAATGGGCATCAAATGAGCCGATTTTCAAAAAATTAAAAAATGGCTTTTTTGAGTAATTGCACTTCAAAGATTGGTGATTTTTGAAAATTTTGAAAATTTCAAATTTTATTTCCGTGGCTGTATGCATCTGAGGATCACAATAAAATATGATTAGAAACTACCTTATAAGGGCTTTAGACTGCTGTCTTTGTTTAGTAAAAAAAAAGTTTTTTCATATGGAAAAAAAAATAACAAAATCGGTAAAAAGTTGGTGATAAGGTCATTTTCAAAAAATCATAAAACTTGAACGGGGAAAAAACACGGGATTTCGTATATACCCACTTGTTGGGCACTAAATGGAGTTTAAATGAGCCCATTTTTAGATTTTTAAAAAATGGCCTTTTTGAGTAATTTCACTTTAAATATCGTCATTTTTTGAAAATGTTCAAAATTTCGAACTGTATTTCCACAGCTGTATGTATCTCAGGATTACGATAAAATATACTAAGAAACTACCATATAAGGGCTTCAGAATGCCCCCTCTTTTTAGGGAAAAAAGCTTTTTTTTCATAGGGAAAAAAAATCACAAAATCGGAAAAAATGCAGTTTTTTCACTGCAAAAGTAATTTTTTTTCTGTATCAAAAAATCCCGCTAAATTTTCAAAAATGATCTCTAGTT
This sequence comes from Uloborus plumipes, assembly GCA_038373865.1. Taxonomy (NCBI): domain Eukaryota; kingdom Metazoa; phylum Arthropoda; class Arachnida; order Araneae; family Uloboridae; genus Uloborus; species Uloborus plumipes. Next base: position 236,386 of record JAXGGA010000291.1, read on the forward strand.
GATATATAGGTTCTTATGTATACGTAGAAAAAAGAATTTTTCAAAAAAGTTAACTACTTTTGAAATAGGGTCCATTTCTAATCGAGCACTTTGCTCATTTTTTCCAAAATGGCCGCCGTTGTGCAAAACTTCAATACGCTATAACTCTAGAAATAAATTTTTTCTCGCAAAATCCTTTCAGGGTATTTCATATGCCCCTTAGTCGTAACTACTCTAATTTTTTTAAAAAAATCGGTGATGGTCATGGGACAGGCCCTGCCTGTCTCGAAATGGAATGGCTCATATACATATTTGCTCCGCAGCATTTGCAGCTTATGAAAAAAAAAAGTTATTATTATTATTTTTTTAAAGAGGGATTTACTCCAAGAACAATCTCTACTTGTAAAAATATTTTTGGGAAAAACAATAGAACCGACTTCAGTTGGAAATTGCTCTAAAAATTAAATTTTTTTTTTCTTTGAACACCATCGAAACTACTTTTAAACATAAGTTTTGAAGTCGGCTCAAAAACGATAGGTAAAATGATATTTAACCATATTTTGCCAACATTTTTTCACAGAAACCATTGAAAATCAAAAGCAGAATATTTGTACCATTACACGAATGTGTGGTAATCAATGAAATGAATCTATTTAAATTTATATTTATAGTTGATTTGTGGTTGCGTATAATTCAAACATGGTTTTTGCGCCGACTTCAAAACTTATGTTTTAAAGTAGTTTCGATGGTGTTCAAAGAAAAAATATTATTTTTTACTTTTTAGAGCAATTTCCAACTGAAGTCGGTTCTATTTTTTCCCCAAAAATATTTTATTTCATTCTTTTTAGTGTAAATGCACTTAAAATAATCAAAATATAGTTAAAAAACCATGCAGCTGTTCAAAAAACTTGCAGACCTGGACTCGATCTATTCCATCAGGAGCTTCAACCCGACGCTTTTAACCACTTGACCATCGGGTCGCTCATTGAAGTAAGGATTTACGATAGCACATATTGTTTTTAAATAACATGAAATTTTAGTTTTTCGATCATAACTTTTTTTCTAGTGAACAAATATCGTCATATGAGTACATGGTACCTAAGTTACACCATCTCCTATCGATTAAAAAAATTGTCCAAATCGGTTCAGTAGATCAGATGTTATGTGCGAACAAAGAAAAAAAAGTATACGCTTTGAATTGAGAACCTCCTCCTTTTTTGAAATCATTTAAAAATTGAAAGTAAAAGTAAGTAATTTGAATTGTGGGAGAAGGAGTTGGAGTAAGACTTGGAAAATTGGTGCAAGTTTTTGCTTTTCATGGAAAATAATTTTCAACTAAAGTGGACTCTTAGCACAAATCCAAATCTTATTTTTTAAAAATGTGTGTCACTTTAATGATCGTTCATACCCCCCCCCCCTCGCAGTGAAAAAAAACATTACACAGCAGATTTTTCCCAATAACTCAACATTCATGGTGTTTGATACATTTTATTTGTTTGTAATGATGTTTTTTGGTCACAACCCAATATGAAAATCACAAAAAATAGTTACTTTAATTTTTAACATATATTTATCATCTTGACGTAAATGCAAGGTATATGATACAGAATTTTATAAAGGTACAAAAATTAACATAATATAATTGATTGTGTACATAATTTTTGAAAAAATAACACAGGTGCCGCAAATCAAAAACCATTTATTGCCACAATCGATTCAAAGCCCCCAAAAATGGCGCAAACGTCCATAAGAAAATTCTACAGCATCGAAGGACCCCATTGCCAATTTTAACAAAGATCCGACCAAAACTGTCATTTTGTACCATAAAAAAATATGGGGCACATTCTCATGGGAGGATGTACCTGCATAAGGACATTATAATCATTAAAAAAAATAAAATAAAATAAAATAAAACATTCAGCTATTCGAAATAATTCTTGCAGACCTGGACTCGATCTTATTCCATCAGGAACTTCAACCCGACGCTTTTAACCACATGACCATCGGGTCGCTCATTGAAGTAAGGATTTACGATTGCACATATTTTTTATAAATAACATGACATTTTAGTTTTTCGATCATAACTTTTTTTCTAGTGAACAAATATCGTCATATGAGTACATGGTACCTAAGTTACGCCATCTCCTATCGATTAAAAAAAATTGTCGAAATCGGTTCAGTAGATCAGATGTTATGTGCGAACAAACAAAAAAAAAGTATACGCTTTGAATTGAGAACCTCCTCCTTTTCCGAACTCGGTTAAAAAGTGGAATAGAATAACCCAAACCCATTGCAACTTTCTAACATATTTCAAGTGTACGTTAAACTTTAAAATAAAACCTAAATCATACATCATTGAGAAAAACATACGGAGTACGTTCTCGTTCATTACCAATATCAATAACGACGTTTTGTAATTGCACAACTCTAAAATCAATCGTTTGTTAAGCATGAATAAAATAAGATGATCTTTCGGATGGTTCAGATACAATACAGAAAATGAATAATGAAAACATCGCATGGTTGCTGTTTTAATGGCTTAAAAGTTGTTTCCCAAACAATATGGCAAAAAGTATTTCTTGTTCATCATACATGTCAAAAAATATATCTATATACTTTGCTTATTTCATTCTAGTTAACAAATTCTGAATTTAATCTTCAAAGTTAAATAAATATTAAGTCCCGTATCATTGTATTAAGATCGTCTTGCGAAATAAGTTCATTACTTAAACAAACAGCGGTGCTACGGCTTGAAGTCATTGTGCATTTCTGATTTCATTCATTTCCATATGCAAGATAAATTAAAAGATTGCTTCGGCCAGTTCAAAGATTTCAAGGGATAATAAATTTGAGAATCGCAGGAGACGACTAATGGTTACCCTTTTGGCGGCTGTTATTTGCTATTTGACAAATAATTAATATTCCCGGAAAAGTTACGAGAAGCAACAAATTTATCTGTGATTATAAGTTAGATGCAAAATCTAATATTGATTGGGTCTCAGTGAGAAATCTCGTTGAGAGACTCATTCGTTCAGCGCATTACTTAGATCTTCTAATATTAACCTCAAGTGCCTTGATTAATGGTTCTCGTAATAAATGACTGAAATCTAGATCCAGCACCAGCCGGTATACTGCTTAAAATGCATATTCGCACATTCCTTCAGCGGACGCTGTTCAAAATTTATAATATTCATCGCCGCATAAATAGTTAGTTCCTAAAGTTTCAGAGTATTGATATATTGATTGCTTGCAGGAGTCTACCATATCGAAAGCTACGGATACAAAAAATATCCTCTTAACAAAAAAAGCGTGGATGGAAATATGTCAATTTGTAAGTAATGAGCTTTGGATATTTTTACAAATTCCTGTCTGAGAGAATGATTTTAAGCATAAGTTATGGGAGACTACTATTAGTTGGCATAAATATTTTTGCATAAATACTTTCTATTACACATTCTTTGCATTTTCAGGTATATCTCGTCCTATGTATATGCATTTAATAGTAAATATTGTTTATTGATTTCACCGTGGTTTAGTGTCACTTTTATTTGCCTCGTGATTGGTTGATAGTGAGAAATGGGATCTATTTGTTTATGCAAAAATGACATGAAGTTAGACGGTGTCGTCGTGTGACGAACGTATTTCATACCTTTTCCCTGCGTATCTGCTATTTAGCTTTAAACGCTTATATACGGTAATTATGAAGGATTATTCCTTAAACAATATCTTAGGTTCTGACATGAAATATATTAAATTTAATTCATTAAGATTTTGGTTCCTTTTCGTTTAGTCTGTAGGAATATTTTTTTAATTAAAATATGTATGTCGAAAATTGCGTTAGATATTCTGAAATTGACTATAAAAGTATTACGATTTACTAATGTGAGTGTCTTGTTTCTGCATGTTATGAAGAAAAGGAAAAAGATAGCGAGACATAATGCAAAGTTGTGACTTTTACAGACATGGAATAATCAACTGTAAACCTTTGATGTTCAAGGGAAAGAAAACGTTTCACAAAAATAAACTATTACATCAAAAGTAATGCTAGGATTTTTTTTTTTTGCAAACCCTAAATTTGAAAATTAATTTGTTAGAAACAATACAGCATTACTGCATTTAAATTAAAGTCCGTGCATTTACTGCATTTGAATTAAATTCCGTGCATTTATTTATAAGCTAACTCTTTTAAAATATTTTTAGTGCTTAAATTTAAAAAAAAAATGAAAGAAAGAAAACAAAAACGAAGCTCGTAGTTTTTACCAACTTTTTTTTTAAATGTATCTTTCATATTTATTGCTTCGTTTGGTTCTTTATAGTTTGGCCTATATGTCTCTTCTTTTAATTTTACTAGTTTAATCTTCATCATATCGTTTTAATTCTTCATAAAAATCATATTACAGCATTTTCAATACATTGTACATTTGGAAACTGAAAATTGTGTACATTTACGCAGCACAACTAAGTAAATACTATTTTGATACCTTTAGTCAGTTGTCTGGAATAAAAGAAATACCACCCTCACAAAACACCGTGTTCATAAGAATTATTTCTCTTCTCTCATTCGTATCGCTGATAGAAAAAAAAAACGAAAGCTCTTACGTAAGCTTTTTACTTCACAAGAGACAATCAAGAAATAAACGCATAAGAAACTCTCATACTTTTCACACCTACTATTGTTAACAAAAGTTGTATCTGCAGAAAAACATTTTGAAGAGGATCACGTAGAACTATGTAATTCATCTGCTTAAGCCCAAAATCTATCGCAGTTTAAGAATTGTTTATTTTTTGGAACACGAGTTAAATGTTCCCTCGAGTGCGTTTAAGTGAATGTTACTCTAAAGAGAGCACTGAAAGATTTAACATGATAAAAAAGGAAGCTTTCTCTGCTTCAGCACACCTGTGCTCCGGGTTTGCTTCTTTTGAAATACTTTTCTCATAATAATGTGTGCTTCTCTCTTTCATTAGCGTTTTATTTATCATTTACATAAAAATATATTTCTTCAATTTCAAATCTCCTTAAAAATAAAAAAGGGTGAGTAAACATTTACTACTAATTTTTAAGGCACTTTTCGTATCAAATCTTAAAACTTCACATAGATCAAATGGGCAATTCAATTAAAAAAAAAATCATCAGTTGCTGCACAGAACAGCCTGTATATACGCCAACTATATTAGACCCTTGTTTCGTTGCATTAATTTTATTAAGAATATGAACTCTACCTGGTTTTTCGAGATTATTCTTATCACATACATTTCCCATAGGATCATTTATTTAGTCAGAACAATAACACACTGTTGAAACATGCTTGCGTTAGCCAAAATATTTCTAATCTTCAAAACAGCAGGAAGTATAATTACTCATAAAAGAAGGTATTAAGAGAGTTTTTAAAATACTGCCAACTTCATATGTGTATATAATGGATTTGACTGATTTAGAGATGCACATAAAAAACTATAATTTAAAACTACAACATTTGATAAATATGGTATCTCTACTAATAATAAAGCTGAAGGTTTGTCTGTCTTTCTTTCTTTCTGTCTGTTACGCGCGTAGCGCCAAAACCGTTCGGTCGATTTTCATGCCACTTGGCACAAAATTAGTTTGTAGCATGTAGTTTTGCACCTCGAAGCGATTTTTCGAACATTCCATTTCGTTCTTTTTCTATTCGAATTCTTAGCGGAAATTCGATAAAATAGGAAAGAAATATTTCACACACATTTTCAAGTCTTATTTCATTCGAAAGCTTGAAATTTTCTGCACAAAATGAAGTTTTTTCGAAGTTTCTACGATTATCAGGAGAGCTGTAACAATTGTTTTTAGAATCCCGAAATTCAAGGCTTACCTTCAGTAAAGCAAGCCAAACGATTCTAAAATGGTTGAGCTCTATAATAAAATTTGTTTGAAAAGAGAGATAAAATGAATTATTTTATCAACGGAAATCAACTTTTCATGTTGTTACTATGGTTACGTGTTCATACTTATTTTTGTTTCGTTCTTTTTCCAGGGTTGCCAGCGTCAATCTTCGTAGGCTACGGCCAGACGTAGTATTTTTGATTCTACGGTAGTATTTTTTCGGCCCAAATAAGGAGGGTAGTATTTTTCTGGCAACCCTGTTTCCAATACACTAATGACTTAATTAAAAGATTTGGCGGATTTTTTTTTTTTTTTTTCATTTTCATAGATTTCGCATTTCAGCAACATTGATTTTGGCAACGTTTGGAAACAGTAGTATTTTGTAATTTTTTTTTAGAGGAGGCGTATTATTTCTTTGTTCCAATTCTCTGGCGACCCTGTCTTTTTCCCGATGAAGATGCTTTGGGACCCTGCTTGGCGCGTTTTCAAAAAGTCAACAACGCAAAATAGCTAGGGTTACCACGCTTGGCGCGCCTATCGTTCATTTAGCGAGAAAAGGGTACATAAAGCACAGATTAACGAAATATCGTATCAGTTGCGATATTGCATCGTTTTTTTTTTAAGTGTTTCATTTCGGAAAATGTGTTGTTTTGATTTTTAAGCTAGGAAAGAAAACTTTCTTCTTCTTTTAAACTTTGGTAAGATTTCTGTTGGTTCCTGTTATCAACAAAATTGTTCTTATTTTCTCTTTTGGCTTATTTTTGTCCATCTCCCTTGGGGTTGCATTCGAATGTTCCAAGGGGGTGTTTTACCCCATTTATCGGGTAAATCAGTGTTTTCAATGCAAGGTGATATGAATTGGTTAACAAAAGTGATATGAATTGGCACGACCACTTGGCGATATATCGCCAAGCTTTTGATCGCCAAGTATTTGACGCCAATTGGCGAAATTTTTTTTTTTTTTTTTTTTTGATTTAGGTTCAATTTGGCGCTGTTGGCGATATTTTGCGAAAAATCCACTGAATGATGTTAACATCGACGATATTTAGGAGATTAATCATTGTAAAACATTTTTTTTTGCATTGTTTCGTAGCAAACTAGGGATACAAATGTTTGAATTGTTATCTTGCTCACTCCAAGCACTATTTTAGCACTTAAGGCATCTACTAAGAAATTTACACGTAAAATTAACCCTCTCGGCACCCTGGACCTCATATGAGGCTCCTACTTTTGAACTCAATTTTGGAAGAAGTAAACACTTAAAATGATTTTTTTTTCCGTCAGTGACTCCACCTATTCATGTAGATCACATATGAGGCTCCTAAGTGAAAAAAAATCATTTTAAGTGTTTACTTCTTCCAAAATTGAGTTCAAAAGTAGGAGCCTCATATGACGTCCAGGGTGCCGAGAGGGTTAAGTAGTGTGGGGTCCATATCAGATCTTTATATCACTTTGAAGGAATTATAGTTGAATAAAACTAAAATAGAGCATTTTTTCTGCTATATCAATTATTTTACAAATGAACTTTTAATTTTATACCACGGGCAAAGCCGTGCGGGTACCGCTAGTAAAATATATAAAATTGATTTTGAAATATAAAAGCATATATGCGGAAAAATTATGCATGGAAATCAATACTTACCCAATGTATAATCATTCTTTAGACACTTTGTAAATGGAAAGCATATAAGCTGCTTGAAATATAAGTCCAATTCGAAGTTGATTTTTGTGACACATGCTATAAGGCACAATGAACGAATCCTTTCCTGGTCAGTGAACATTAAAAATTATTTTCTTTCTACACCGCAAATTATCCAATTAATCAGGTTCCTTATATACTTGAAGAGATTCATAATTTTCCAATATGTTCAGTTTTGAGTAATTATAACTTTTGAAGGAATTGCTTTTGACAAAAATGATGACTAAATAAAAAAGCAATAAACCACTCCTTTTAAAACTAGGAATGTTTTTATGAACTTTTTCAATTGTATTCAATGTTCTTAGAAAATTCTTCTTTGAGTCCTAGATTTCCACTGTTGCTCATTATCAATGTTTGTAATGAGATTGAAGTTCCTTATGTTAGATATGGGAATGATTTGTAGCAAAGATGTGTTAAATACCGAGTCTTCTTCATCCGATTCTTGTTGGATTTCCTCCATTGTGCATATTTAACCTATAAGTAATTTAAAATACATTATTTGTCTTGGCAATTGTAACTCGTTTCTAATAAAATGAAACACTGATAAGTTTTTAGAAAAAGCTTAAAGTTTATCCCTGAAATAGACATTTGCTTTACAGTAAGTATCAATATGAGAAATAGTGAATTAAAGTCTGGGTAAAATGGAGCGTCTATACCAGAGCGAAAAAATAAAAAGTGCAAGATTTCCTAGGATACAACTTTCCACTATTTTCAACCTAAATAAAAATATCCTCTTAAAAAAAGAGAAAGTAGCTGTGAAGATAACTAAAATTATTTTAATAGAAACATGAAAATATTTTTATTCGTTAATTTTAAACTTACCGCTGTTAAGTGATATAAATATGCATCTCAAATTTCCATAAATTTTGCTTTTGACGTATCTTAGAGTTTTAGTACACATACCTTATTAAGATGAAGATAACTAATTTTTTTTGCTAAAAGTTTTGTTATAATGTTAAAAAGAAATGAAAAGAAATATAACTTACCTTGAAATGTATGCCTTCCAAAGTGTTTTCAAGACTGTTTCTGTACAAAATGCAGTTTCTTACCAAATGTAGAAGTAAGACTTTACGATAAAAACTGCTATGCTTGAAAACTGCTATTAACGTTCTGAAATAGATTTTTTGCCTGAAAACTGAATTTTTATTTTTATATTTTTTTCTTTTCAGTGGGAATTACTTTTTACAATCAATTTTACAATCAAGCTTTGACAGCAAAATATATATTGACTCAACTAGTGAATAAACTGCTCAGGATATGCAAATGACTCTTCCTCATGACATTTAAAGTGAAATATCTTGGAAAAACAAAATATTGATACTGATACACAGATTGACAGATACACAGACACGTCAACTACTTACTATGTCAGGTTTACTAAGTCAGGTAAGTTGTTACTAAGAACTTACCTGAGGGTCACACTTGAAATTTCCTATACGTTTCGTCATTTTTTTTAAATGTTAGCTCCTAACAGTTTATAAAATAGTGTTATTTTAATAACCTAGGCTAAAAATAACTCCGACTCTGAGCTTATTAAAAATAACTAACAAATTGGTTAAAGAAGTCATGAAAAATATACAAACATACTTCGTACAACGTAAATACAAGATGTTACTAATTCCTATAATCTTAGCAAAAAACACAAAATAAATACGACTAATATAATTATTAGTCATTCTTTACGTTATTTGAAATAATTTTACGCAAATAAAGAAATAAAAAGGCCGCAGGCAGCATTGAACCTGATGATTAAAGTTAAATCCATTCTTAATTACTATACCCCAAGGAAAAATATCACATAGATGTGATTAACTGTTTTAAAAGTGTGAGTGTGATTCATAACAAATCAATATATCCTTAATTAGTTTACATTTTATGCAGAGTATAGAGGAGGCTAAGTAAGATTTAGAAGAATGTTGTTGAATATATTCTACAAAAGATTAATATGCGAGGCAGGATACGATAGAATAAAGCTATCGTTACCCATTATATACAATAATTAATTTCCTGTCAGGAAAGAAGAGTTCAATAATTATCAGCAAGCTTTGTTTAGCTTTCCCAGCGTAAAGTTCTGCCAATGTCCAAGTGACGAGAGAAATGAACCGCAGTTTTCTTAGGGAAGTAGATTATTCTAAAGATAGGCAGGCTCGGAGCGTTTTCGGCAGTAAACGGTTTAAGAAAATGATTTGTTTGCTTTTGATTGCGCAAACATTGGTAGTATATTTCTCGTTAGTTCTCGCATTAAATCAAAATGTGTTTTCAAGGTTTTTTTTGTTTTTTCGTTTGATAGTTTGATTTCATTTAATGTTAATGTAATAGTAATTCTTGATCAAAATAAGGCAAATATTAATTTTTGGGAAATGCATGTTTTTTTTTTTCTTTCCATTGGGGCTGCATAAGCAGGAAAACGCCTTTTGCAGACCCAGTGCGATCAACGATAAAGCATTCCATCTTTGCATGTGCCACCATTAAGGCGCTGCGATGCATTGGCACAGATAATTTTTATGCTCAGTTACCGCCAAATGGAGGCACCTGGGCTCTTTTCGATGCAAAACTGCACTAGGAATTTCATCTTGGCGAAGGAAATTCAAAGCCAAAACCCAAGGGATTTTTGCATGCTGTATAATCACACGACATGGGCGTCGAGGATTTTCTGCGGGAAAGAAATGCAAATTTTAGTTAATTCCCTGTCAGGAAAATAGAGTTCAATAATTATCAGCAAGCTTTGTTTAGCTTTCCCAGCGTAAAATTCCGCCAATGTCCAAGTAACGAGAAAATTGAACCGCGGTTTTCTTATTGAAGTAGATTATTCTAAAGATAGGCAGGCTCGGAGCGTTTTTGGCAGTAACCCAAGTAGCATCAACTCATCGGATTTTGCTCGGCCGATCAACAAACTCCTCGTAAACGGATCCTGTAACGCACGACGACATCGCTCCGATCAGTATCCCAGCACGGTTTTCGATGAGCTACTCTTCATCGGAAAACGATATCCTTCCGATCAACTTTCCCGATGAAAATAAGCCGAGCTATATTCCATCGGAAAACGATATCCTTCCGATCAAGTTTCCGGATGAAATTCCTCGGCACAGGACTGTTCTACTCGTAAATTGCTTCAAATCTCATCGTATTCTCATCGGATTTTGTTGCTCGGATTCTGCTTGGCCGATGAGACATATTGGATCATCGGCCGATGAGAATTTCATCGGGTTTCGATGAATAGCCGATCATCGGCCGATGAGATGATGCTGCTAGGGAAACGGTTTAAGAAAATGATTTGGTTGCTTTGGATTTTGCAAACATTGGCAATATATTTCTCGTTAGTTCTCATATTAGATCGAAATGTTTTCTTTTTTGGTTGTAGTTTGGTTGTAGTTTTTTTTTTATGGTATTTTTTCGTTTGATTGCTCTATTTCATTTAATGTTAACCTGGGTAATTTTTGACCCAAAAAGGCAAATATTCATTTTGGTGAAAAAATATACGTGGCACAATTTTAGTTGCTATGAATATTTTGTCATTTATGACGTTAGTAGGATGACGTAAGTAGGATATAATATATATATATATATATATATATATATATATATATATATATATATATATATATATATATATTAATAAAATTTTAATATTTCAAGTTAACAGGTATTCCACCAGTGCAGTTGTTGATCACTTAGGGGGTAATTACTGATAACCTGGGATTTTTAAAAGGTAGTTTTTAAATAAGTATGTAAGAGTCATTTATAAATAATACATTCGACGAAATAAGCTCATACGTGTTAGATAAGCTGCTAACACGATGTATTTTTTTTTTAAGAAAAAAAAAAACTAAACACTTTAAGGCTACATGGGGCCTTAAAACCAATTTTTGTAAATTTCAAGCAATCGTCTTGAAATGTTTACATGATGATTATACTAAAATAAGAACAATTCCCACCAAAAATTTTCAATTTTCAACAATAATTACAAAAGTTATCAATTTTTTTAATTAAATTAAATCGCGTTAATTAAAATGTTCCCTGCGCATCAATTTTGCATTTAATTATGCAACAGTATCATAAAAGTATGCATTAGCATTATATTAATAGAGTGTTGAAGATATTTAAGTATTGTGTGTAAATGGAAACAAATGCAAGATTTTTTTTTCAAAATTATGCTAATTTTAACTCGAAAACACACAGTTTCAATATTACAAATCAGGGTTTAAGATTATAATACTGCATAAATTTTAAAAAAACTCCCCAGAAACTGTTTATTGATTCACTCTTCACTAATTATGTAATTTTTAGGCAAATCAATACTAAACTCTTACTCATGGAGCATATTGAAATCTATCGTCACACGTAAAAATTTCGTTTTGCGAAAATTAGAATTTCCAGTTTAAGAAAAGTGCAAACATTGCGGACAAAATACAAAACATTGCAAAATACAACACATTGCGGACACGTGTTTCACACGTTTGAGGAACGTTTTCAATGCGAAAATGGGAGATTTTGAAGAAAATGCCATCCACCAGACCCTTCATGAAATGTTTTTCATATTCGTGCATGTTTCGTTGTTTTACATTGAAACAGACTCTCATATATTTACTACTATATTAATATTATACTTCGAGGCTAGATTACACATCTCTATATGCCAATTCGTATTAAATCTCTTAAGCTGCCCCTTTTTCAAGGTAATTTTAAATCCGGATTTTTGAGAGCAGTGATCTCGTATCTGCTAATCCTTAATGTTTACGAGAAAGTATAATAACTTTTCGTTGTTTGAATTTCCTTTGTAACACAAAATACATGGCTTTCATAATACAAATGCTTATTATTCAAACTCCCGTTGCCCTGGCAATTATCATAACTAGAAGATTTGATTCCCTGTCTTACGAGCGTGTCCTGCTCTCTATTTTAATCTTCTTATTTAGGATCATGAGAAACTATAATGAATGAGCTAATTACGTGTCTTAATGCAGCGTTCCATGCAGTGCTGGTTATGTGCTGTTGTTTGGATACACATTTGAAAGTTTAATCTTTAAGGGTTTTTTTTTTCTCTATAAGTAAGTATTGTTTAGTGCAATTAAAATTAGTTTTTGCTTGTGGTAAAGATTGTTCTAAAATGGGTTTTTGGAGCTTCAGAATTTCCTTTTTGGTAGTTATGTACATTTATAACGTTTTAGCTAATTTACCTTCGATTTTAAGCCGTAGCCGCTCTTAGTTGTGCATAAAAAAGTATATACGGGATTACGAAGCATAATTGTATTAGCTGTAAGATGCTAAAAGAATGAAGACTTCGTCAAGAGTTCGATTCAAGAAATAAATATATATAGTTTTAAGTCATATTTTTATATGTTTACGTGTTTTTGCATTTGTCATACAAAAACCATAAAGCTTAAATACCTAAAATTTTATATCGACGTGCAGATTATTCGTATATAAACTCATGTTTGGGAAAACTGTAACACCATGAAGGAATCGTCATAATTGAATGAAATTTAATCGGAGCTGAGTAATAGTGGTACAAATGAATGATTACTTAGAAAGGCGACAAACAGTAAAAAAATATTGAAATTAGTATTTTGTGTAGCCACCAAGTGCTGCAATAAGTGCTGCTACGCGACGTGGCATGGAGTCAAACATTTTTTTTTAATGTATGCCTGATCAAGAGCATTCCATTCTGTTTGTATGCGTACCCAAAGTTCGTAGGTACAAGCAACAGGACGAGGATCACGAGCGAGACGCCGACCAACGAAATCCCACACATGTTCAATCGACGACATATCCGGGGAATACGCTGGCCAGGGAAGAAGCTGTACCTGCTGTGATGCAAGGAAAGATTTAACAGTCCTAGCGACATGAGGGCGGGCATTATCCTGCTGAAATACAGTGGCAGGTAGACCTTGAAGGAAGGGGACAGCTAGAGGCTATATAACTTCACTGGTATAGGCTGGTTGCTGTTCAGGTTACCCACAATTCGTAGCAATTGAGATCGTCTGTGATATGATATGGCACACCAGACCAATGACTCCAGGTATTCGTCCATTGTGACGTTCGGTAATGCACTCTGGAAGGTGGCGTTCACCGGTATAGCGTCGGACGCGAATGCAGCCATCATGGTAACACAAATTAAAGCAAGATTCGTCAGAATGCACAGCATACTTCCAATCAGCACGCCAATCCTTATGCTGATTGGCCTTATGCTGATTGTAGCCGCAGGCGGTGGTGATTTAGCGGAAGGGGAATCCTCTATAAAGGAGTTCTTCCGCGCAGTCCACGCTGCAGCAGACGTCTACCCAAGTAGCACACTTCGTTTTTTAAAGGTTGTAAAATGGTTATTAACGTTGTAACAACCGCTTAAAAACGTTTATAAAACATTTAAAGGTTAATTGTGCTACCTGGGTACGAATTGAGGAAGCACACAATGAAACACCTGTAGCTGTTGACCACTGTGCTGCCAGTTGTCTAGAGGAAGCTATACGGTCCGTCAGTACCATGCGGATCAGGTGTCTATCATTGCGTGCTGACGTCGCATTTCGGGGTCCACTCCGGGATTTATGAGTTGTCCAACACTCGTTCGTCTACTACTACCAAACATGCATCACTGTGCTGCTGTTACGCAGCACACGAGCAGCTACTTCACAATAAGACAATACAGCTTCACGAAGACCGATGATCCTCCCATGTTCAAACTGTTGAAACCTCACTTTTTTTCGTCGAAGAGGCATAAACAACGTCTCTGCTAACGTTTATCACAAGCAGATAACCACCTATAACCATACACACCTTGCTGCAGCCGTCTATTTATTCGGATCAATCCGGCGTTCATAGGGCGCTGCTCAGCGCACGCATGCGCTACGAGTCTAAAATTCTAATCATTTGCCTATCATACCCTACCAGCATTTACTGAAAATTTCATCCCATTCACGCAAGTCCTTCATGGTGTTGCAATTTTCACAAACATGAGTTTAGATAGGTAAACACACAGATAAAGTAAATAGATACATACATAGCTAGTCTTATATAAATAGATATGAAACAAGTTTTCCTTTTATTTACAGATAAACATGGATTGGCGCATGTAGTGTTATAGACAAATATAGAGATAGACATAAAAAATATAGATTTAGGTACGCACATATTGGTAGTAAAAAGAGATGGAAACCCAGAAAATCATACTAGATACAAATAAACAATTATATTTGCAGATACATAAATATAAGGAAAAAAATCCGGCACTGAATGTACTTAAGTAACCGCCAATATAGTATTTTTTGCGCAAAATGGTAATAATTGCGCAAAATGGTAATGGTATAAAAACGTAAATGTACAAAAGGTGAGCCATATAGCCACCAAAGTCGGCTAGTTTAGAAATATGTAGATTGCTGCAATTTATTCTTTGCAGAGTACTTTTATGAACTGCAGCATAATTAAACATAAAACGTGTCAAGTTTTCGTTGTATTCGCGTTCATAAGATACACAATGTTATTTACTAACACTTTTATTAATTCATGATCTTATGTTGCATTTAATAGCAATGACTGAACTTAATTTTGAGAAATATATGTAAGGCTCCAGAACCATCTTAAGATTCTTTCTTTTTTTTGTGAAGTGTGTCTTTTATTTACTTAATTAAATAAATTGATATTTTACGGAAATCATTCAATGTGTACCATTTTTAGAACTGACTCTAAACAGCAAAATAAATTCATTTGAAAAAGAAATAAGGAAAATATATGGTGTTCTTTCAAAAAAAGAATTCCAGCTTTTTTGTAGTAATAAGTAACGTTGAATAAAGCATTTTGTTCATAAATGCTTGCTAAATAAAATGCATTAGCACAATTCATTTTCATAGAGCAATACAACGCAATCGGGCCCCTCAAATGACTTCATCATCACAACCACCAATTGGATACAGATGCATCAGCGTAGCTGACTTTTGATTGAACTGCAAACTTGAATTACTAATAATTGACCACATCAAGAGTCCCTGAGTTGCATCAAGTAGATCAATAGCTCTGACCTCTACTGATCTGAATATCCATGAGCATGATTATAGGTCCTATTATTCAGTAGCAGTCGAACAAACAGAAGGGAAGTACAACAGACGCAGGTTATTTTCTTGCTATATATGAGTTGCGTTACTGACTTTCGCATCAGATAGACGAAATTACTATGACTACGAGAAAGGAAAGACATCTGTAACGCAGATAATCAAGCATGATTTGTCAGAATACATCAGTCATTAGCAAGGTTATACGAGCTGCATGTTTAGGGAACATTCTATTCTGGAGATAGTTTTTCCTACGTTGTTCTTTCCTAAAGAGGATGCCTAATATCGTGACTAAAAATAAGATATATAATGTGAAAATGCATTGATTCTTTGAAAGGTTTTAATGTTTTAAATCAATACATTTAGTACACATTTTTTTTTTTTTTCATATAAGAAAAAATATAAAGTTTTATTTCCTTTTATTTATTAACTGCAACTGTATTTTAACTGGAAGAAAAGTTAAGTTATGTACTGTATCAAAGTAAGGACTGAAAGATCACGCAAAATAAATCTATATCAAAATGGCACCTAAGTTGTTTGAAAGATTTTAGAAGACGCATGCATTTTGTTTTCAATATAACCTGCAGAAAATCTGCATTTTTTTTAGTATTCTGAAGTTTCTTTTGAAGCATGTTAACAATATGCTTAAACTTTTGCAGATGCTTAAATGCTTTTCAGCATATTTTTTGCTGGATATAACATGCTTATTTTTTTAGATAAAATTTACTATTGGATTAAATATAGTGTTAGAAACACCAATGCATCATACTTTCCTTTAAAACTTACAAAACACAATTTCCCCTCCGATAATAAAAATAAACAACGGCAATTGTGCTTACTTTAATATTCTACTTGCATTAAAGAAGGAAATATCTGCGTTCATTTAAAAAAAAACATAGTAATAATGCTTCTCCTTTCTGAGCTATCGCCATTATTTTGCTCACAGGATTAAAACGAAGAACGACTGAAAGTATAACAAAACAAAGAAAAAAATGCGACCCGAAGAAAATATTGACAAGTCCGGAAAAGAAAATATAACATTAAACCAACAAAATCGAAGCGTAAAATCGATAAGAAATCACTCTTTTTCTCAAGTAAGAAAGTTTAAAAGAAATCCCAACAAAACAGAAAAGTACTGCTGTTTCCGGCTTGAAGAACAATGCATTCTAATCAAACTGATCATACAACATTAATTAAAATTTATGCGGCGAACTTCGCAATTTAATCAATGGACCTTTGTCTGAGCTGGAGCCAATTCTTCCCGCATTTTACAGATGAACCCGCTGATTGCTTTAATCGAACCGTACCCTAAGACAATGGGGTTAACAGATTGACTCACGCATCGCCATAAATTATTAATCCATATTTTAAACCAAGTACTGACTTGGAAAATTTTAAACTTTCCCTCAATCAACTGATGTGCGACCATCTTCATCAGACATTATTTCCTCGCACGTGAAAGTGGATATCAAACAAGGAAAGAGCGTGATTAAATTATCTAGGTAATATTCGATTATATTGATTGCAAGCAGGTTAAGACGCTTTATATTAGAATTATTTTAGGTTATTAGTTCACACCAAAGTGCTTTTAATATGATGAACAGGATCATTTGTAACGGGTTTGCTGTCAGGGTATGGGGGTGAAAAAGAACTCATTGATTGCATTAACGAAGGATGCATTGCTATTTGAAATTATATATCGATATTTATTGGGGATGAACAACGATTGTTCAGATCAGTGTTGATGAGTTGGACGGAAAATAAAGGCTCCGACTCCTACTTCTGGAATTTCGGAGCCTTTGACTACGATTCCTCGACTCTTACTTTGATCCACAGCCTTTGTAAATAGGTGAATTCAGTGGAAAAATGGCTCTTTTACACCAAAACGAGCTCGGCTCCGAACTCCTGGTTTACACTAGAGGTATTATTACTAGTAATATTAAACGGCCCAAACCGTTTATTTTACTAATTTTATTAATCTTGCATAAGCGTTTATACCATTAAACTGTATGCTTTAAATTAGCCTCCAAATTGCATATGGCGTGAAAATGCTTTGGAATTTCAAATAGTAGATGAATGTTATTCAGTAATCAAATCTATTTGAAATAATGCATCATTTGGTTAGGTTGATAATTCCAGACATACATATTTAGAAGGAACTTCTGAGGTATCAAATAACACTGAGTCAACAATTAAAAGGTATAAAAATAACTTCTTACTCATTGCTTTTGTAGTTTTGAGTTTGGAAAAATAAGAAACGTGGTTAAGATAATTTCGTTTGCCTTTCTCGCAAAATCTTGTGTTTGTTAGTACAACAAGCTATCTCTAGGATTTAAAAAAATAAAAGAGGTTTCCAGAAGCTCATAGTCCGATAAAATGATTTCAAGCTACAAAAAAACTGGAGAAAATTATTTTAAATGAAAATTCTTCTTTAAGCAAATAGAACTCTTGTGTGTATAGTTGGTATATATTAAAAATATTAATATGCATTTTGAAAAAACAAGCCTTTTTCTGCGCTTTTTTGCTTACGGTCGTCGGAGCGGGATAATTCCCTAAAAAGTATGAAAAAAATAAAATGATAAAAAAATGAAGGGAGGTTGAAGACGTTGGATGAAATTATTAACCCATTAACCGCCGAAACTCGAAATCATTTTTTGTTTTTGATACAAATCATAAAAGTTATTATTTCGAACCCATACAATAATATTATACTGCAAAAAGAGCAAAATTTCACTTACATTTAGAAATATAGGGTGTTGCGTTGACGCAACGTCAGCGGAAAAGGGGTACGGATGCGAAGTAGTTTTATTTGATACAATTCAGCAGTTTCAATGCGTTTTATCCAGGTAAAATTTGTATGAGCTTTGATATGGTTTTGAAACGTGCAGAGAACTTTAGAAGAAAGTGAAATTTATTGTTAAAAAATCATATAATTTTGTTTAATAACTTATAATTTTAACAAAAACCTTATTATCCAAGGTCATAAAAATAAACTTCGTTGCAATTGGGGTGGAGAGCAATATCATAAGCATTGCAATGATAAACAGTTTGACATTGGCAATGGGGTCATAGTCAGCCCGATCAGAAAGGCGTTGGACTCGTAACCGGAGGTTCCCGGGTTTGATCCTAGACGATCAAAGATCCACCGTCGTTACTAATGGTGGCTGGGCGTCGTTACTAATGGTTACTTTATGACCATAACCATAAAGTCCGCCAAGTGAAACGATACCTCTGGCTATACTAGACCAGGGGTTTACTCGGCCCTTGGTCTGGTTCAAAAGAACAGAGCGCTCGGAGCTAAATCGGACTTCCAACTTAATGGTGCTCGTACAAACGGAAGCCGTTCTTTTTCCGCCTTAAATCGGGTAGATCTGTCTCATGCTCGGGTACCTCAGTGGTTTCAGAAACAACAACGCGGTGGCAATATTTGCATCGTAGCCTTTTGTTATTTGTGAACCTTGCTGTAAAAGGCCCCCGAGGTACTGGCATTGGTAAACTTAATTTACTTGGCCGTCCTGTAGCTGAACTTTTCTTCTGTGTATATTTATCAAAGTGTGTGTGGGGGGGGGGGGGCTGTAAAACATTAAGTGCAAGCTCTCGTCTAAAATCCAACAGTGACTTTCTATGTTTCCTTCTTCAGCCTTAAAACTTAGCCTTGAAAGTGTCCAAGCATTTGTTAGTGCAACATTGAAAAATCACTTTTTCTCTCAGTCTATAATTCTATAATTTGAAACTTGACTATCGTACAAATCAACATTACCAATTTTCATGTTACATTGCTCAATGATACAAGGCTGAAGAACGGACACCTTTTTCTTCTGAATTCTAGAGTAGCGAGAAACGTTCTTTACAGGCTCAATTTACCGTAAGTAGAACTTCGAATCATCATCAGCAGAGTTTTTATTTATTTATTTATTTATTTTTTTTAATCTGTTTTAATGCTTCTTTAACTAAGCTATCTTGTTCTGGTCATTTCAAAAGGCGGAGACAAAATAAAAAAGCTTGCAGAGTCAAAACGTACAGAATAGAAATGAAATCTATGCTTTCGGAAAAGCAGTTGAGACAGAGAGGCTGACTACCCCTTTTCCGCTGACGATGCGTTCACGCAACACCTGCTTTTGCTTTTCTTCCCACCCACACAGAATCAGTATCTAAGTGGAATTTTTTTATAAAAGTGACCTTGACTAAGAGTATTTCACATATAAACCTAAACTTTTTTTCGTTTTTGACTTTTTTGATTGAAATATAGATCACAAATTTGAGCAAAAAAAACTATGTTAGAACCACAATTTTTATTACATATAAAAAAAATGTTTGAGTCAATTTTTTTATGAAACATGTTTCTGTTGTTGTTCTTAAACCTAAAACTGAAATCGATATAAAAATTTGTTAAATAGCAAATTTTTTATGATTTTTTATAATTACCGTTGCGTCAACGCAACACCAGCGGGTAATGGGTTAAAATTGTGGAATAAGTGCCTACTGCTTACTCATTATTAAAAAGATTGTTCATCATAAGTAAATTGTTTTGTATATAATTATTTCACGTTAGGGTATTGGATATAACATAGCTCGTAGAGGTAATACTTTATAAACTAAAGAACGACAAAAATAATTTGATATAAAATATGAGTAAATAAGAGTATAAATAAAGCACATTGTGCTTTAAGTTTTTTTTTTTTTTTTTTCACTTTACTCAATACCAAAATTTAACTTTTTCAATTTCAAACATAATAGAATAGCCCATTAAAACCAAGTTTACTCTAAATTCAACGTTATAATTAGCATATTAACGACGTTTTTTACAGAGTCAAAGATTATTAAGACATAAATAATGCTGCTTGTTTTAATAATAAGGTAAGATTTGTGGATGTTTTTTATTAAGAAAATAATTTACTTTTAAATAAGATTTTGTCATTTATATATTTATTTTAATTGTGTAATGACATATATCAATTTAAGTATAAACTAATATTTAATGATGTGACTGTGGCTTTTTGGTCCTTTGAAGAGTATATTGCATTATTTTAAATGACACTGCATGACAAAATCAGATGAGGCATTATGTTTCAAAAATTGAAGTAGGTGCAACTCAAAATTGCAACGTGGACTTATTTTCCTTTTCATCAGATTTAACGGTTTTTCCATCAACTGTTTCCGCTGTAAAAGCAATGTGCTATCACCAAACAGCCGAAAAAGCCAATACTTATCGACATTTCTTCACCATCCCGACAGTTTGTTGACAACAAATTAATATCCAGCATTTAAATCGCCATTGTAGAAAACTCGAGGGCTATTGACCTACATAGATGTTCTTCAACGCTTGACAATTGTGAAAACATAGTTTTATGTATTACCCGGAGTGTTTTCTTTCATATGAGCAAAACCTATCATATAAATCAGTGGTTTAATTAGCAAACTTCAAGAATTGTTGTTTATTTTCAAGAACCCATTTTAACTGAATTATATATGTATTGCGAAAACTTTTCATAAATTGCATAAGTTGCACGAATGTAAACTACTTATTGTAGTCGAGAGTATTTGAACTACTTGTGAGAAAATAAACTAAGACTTTTTATTGTTTTCACCTTCAGCTCTTTAACGGCCCATCCGGAATTTTCACAAATCAGGGTCAAATGCAGTCCCTGGAAATTGTAGTTCTGCAGGACTTGAAGACAAATAAGATGTTTAAAATATGCTTATAATTCTGCATAAGCTTTTGCCATATTTGAAAAAAAAAATAATTTAAGAGATTTCCTTGCACAGCAGGATGTTACCAAGAGTATTAAACCATCAATGCGGAATTCGAAAAAAATCAATAAATTTCGATAATTTTATTAGTATTTGTTCATTCTATGTTTAGTAGGTGCGTCATACATAAAATTTATTTTCTCCCGTTTTATTTAATATTTTTATTTTAATGGTAGATTTTTGTACGAACCGGCGTTCGAATAGTGCGATCACTTTTTAAAACACATTTTGAATTTATGTTTTTATTGTAATAATTGCAGTGATTATTTCTTATCAGAACCCTTAATAGTAAATTTTTGCTTTCATTCGCACTGTATGGTATTTTAATTAGAATTTGATTTACTCGAAAATAATAATTATATAGTTCAAATCCACAAATATAGATGTAGCAAACTTTGTTCGATATTGTGCAGTTTTTGCATTAGAGCAGTCACAAAAACCGGTCACGCACATACAGACAGAGATACATTTTACAAAAATGTTCAAAATGGACTCAGCACTACTTAAAATGTGCTAATCAGTTGACATTCATTTTTTTAAACTAATTCGGTACTGTCTTCTATGCATTAAATATAGAAAAAAGTAAACATGGGTAGTAGAAGGTTAAGAGGCAGCACCTACATCTTTGAAGGATAGTTATTGATAATATGTGTCTCTTGGTTCAAAAATTATTTTATAAGATATCGAATACAAATTAAAAAATGTATAAATTATGCTTTTTTTCATTATATTGAAAAATCATGATCTTAAAATTAACAAAAGAAATTTTTGTTTGAAAAATTATACAGTTAAAGAGAGAGAGAGAAAAAAAAATGGGGATCAAACATCGATCTTCTTTCGCAAAGCTTGCTGTCCTCAAATGGTTACACGTTATTTAAATTTATTTCTCCAACTATCAAACACGCACACACACAAGTTCTACCCTACGTTACGGAGAGAGAGAAATAACATTATTTAAGAACCAACATTCCGGCCTTACATAATGCATAATTGCATTCATTAAGCAATGTCCACTAGGGTGAAAATTCGTGAAAAGGCGATCATGTAAGTGCGCTAGTACTCTTTCTGGATCATTAAAATTTGAGAAGATGAAATAAAATATGTTCTTCATAATTCAATGAAAAGTTAATCAAGATAATGTAACACGAAATGCGTAAATATTCATTTTCTCTTTGAGGGGAGCAATAACTAAAATATACTGCGGTGACCGGCTCGCTGGTTTTAAATGTGAAACTTTTATTACTTCGTAAAGCTTGCCTCGAGCTTTTGTTTTTTGACAAATTTAAGATATTTTGGTTGGTTGCTTTTACAATTTTCAAAGACTGTGGTAATAAATTCCGCAAAATTAAAATTGCAAACAAATCATATTTTTAATGCTAAAAATACCCGATTCGCGTTACTTCCTAGAAACAGAGCAGCAAATGATTTTAGATATATTTCTTTATGATCAATGCAAAAAAAAAAAAAAAAAACAAGCAGCATAACATAAATGAAACGTTTATTTCTATTATCTTATCGAAGCATTCTAAATCAAAAATGCGCAGGATGAATTTATTAAATTCATTGAATATCTCTTTAGCAGCGATAAGACTAAAATGCGCACATATTTACCAACATTCGTACTTGTATTTCAAAAAATCAGAAACTTTTGCTGTTGAACACAGAATTTAATAGAGCAGAAAAACTTTTCTTATTCTCATTAGTTTAATTTTTTGGGGGCTGAAGTATTTGTCCTACCCAGAAACAAAATTGGATGCATTAAAAGGGATACATTTGAAAGTATTTAGAGCTGAAAATTTGAGCTTATAGGGAACTTGGATTTAGAATGTATTCTTTTCATAGGTAACTATGCTATATAATTGTAGCTATAGTTTTAACTTTTATTCTAGCAGTTTACATATTATAACAACGAAAAATAAATTTTTTTGAAGTATAATTTACTAAACAGTTTCGACCTTCTTTCTTTCAAATTAAATGTTACTTTTTGACTGTTCGTTAGTTACGGTCTGTAGATCGACTTGATTTCATTAACTGATTTTACTTTCCTTTCCATAGAGCAATATTAATAACTTTTCGTAAGACAATGTGCAAAACAATCAAAGACCCTGCGCTTCTCAGTTATTTTGAACTAGCTGAAAAATAAAAAAAAAACTTAAAGGTGACTGTGAGTTTTATTAAATATGATTGCTAAAATTTCAACCGTTTATCTTTGATTGTAAATATTAATTATTAAAACATTTAATATTCCTTAAAAACACTTTTTATTTTAAAACTGATGTTTATTTCTGTAATTTTACTAACAAAACAGTTAAAGATAATTTTTTACATATGGGTCATTCAAGAGAAAATGGTACAAATCAGTCCCGAGACTTTGAAATTTTTTTAAATAAATTTTAATAACTACTGCCCATTAAGTGTATTTTTATTGGTTCTCCATTTAATTTTGTGAAATCAATTATCAATTGTTTAGGTATAATCCATTTATAAAGGACACAAAAAAATATCTTTTGTCAGAAGAAGGAGAAAATGACTTGTCCCATCTTCAAATTACTATAATTAAAAAATGTGATATAAGATTGAGCTGAAATGTAACGGCAAAATAAATTACACTGCATTGCACAAAAAATGATTCTGAAGCCATTTCTGCAGATTATTATGCAAAAAAAAAAAAAAAAAGAAATCCCCCCCCCAAAAAAAACACTATTATTTATCCATGTCCCTAGATTTTCTATATTTCGGATTGTCCACTAACTGCCATGATTAGCGTGTTTCATTGAATTATGTAGTCAACAACTAGAGTGAGCCTAATTCTTTTCTTATGATAATTGATTTGAACTGTTGGATGTCCACTCTGTTACAGTCGTATTAAAGAGGCAAAAAAAATATTTTTTCTTGAAATTTCATACAGACTTACAGTTTTAGGCTGTTTATTCCATTTTATGCTTGTTCTATGATTGTAACTTTTCTTTACGACCAAGAAGATATTTTTAAAGGTTTATTTGTCCACTCTGTTACAAAAAGTGATCATAATATTTAAAATCCTTACAAAAATTAGTCATGCACTAGCCATTTACTTTTTATTATATACAAATCAATGAAGAATCAATAAAAAAAATAGTTCGCGGAAATTAATTAAATTGACAAACTTAACTAAACAGTTTCAGACATCATTTGTACCATTTTCGCTATAATGACCCATGTAAGATATACATTCACTGTTTAATCCACACTAACTTTAAAAAAAAATCTTACAAATTAAAAGAGAGTACTCCAGTCTGTTTTTACGTGTAAATATTTGTGTTTGTTTATTTGATTGAAAACATTTTTCATGTAAGTTTTTGTAAGAAAACATACTTGTGTAACTAAATAAGCAAACTAAACAACAATCAAACCAAATATTTCACTATTTGTATGTTTTTATTCTTTAAATATAAGCATTTTCCATGATTTTCTGGTATCAAAGCACGCAATATACTTTTAGCCAATCCTACTCAGGAATAAGATAATTCCACAAAACAAGCAACTTTATCTACAACATAAAAAAACGACCGTATTAATTGCAAGTTAAATTGAAAACATCCATATTTGTCAGAGGTTATTCGCAAAGGTAACTGCATCATTATTTACGTTTTTGTTAAAAGCACTATTTTTCCTCTTCGTAATTTACCGCATCAACAACATTTACAATTTAAAAAAATTGTAAGG